>JALDNG010000036.1:1862500-2062500 GCA_024349245.1 Neodontobutis hainanensis
GGTGTGGCAAGCCTGTAACGAGGCGGCCATTTTTGTGGTAATAAATTATCCGTTAACTCTCAAACGCCTTCTCGGATCAAGTTGGACTCAAAAAGGCGTTTGTGCACATTCACGACCTGAACACAAAGATATGTAAATAAAAGGGTTAGCTTTAGAAATGGCCCTCTAGCGCCACCTACAAACTTATAATGGGACCCAAGAATTTAGTTTGTCATAGAGACATGAAATTTGGCACACACATCACTTATGTCATGACGAACATAAAAGCTAATGACAACCACCCCCTATTTATAAATGTGTTGCCATAGCAACGGCGCAAATATGTGGAAAAAGTCAATGGGAAGGGAAAATTTTAGTTTGTCCTAGGCAAATGAAACTTGGTACACACATCCAGCATGGGCTTATGAACATAAAAGCCAATGGGGACCACACCCTATCACACACGCGAAGGCGGCCATTTTGAATTGAAAATGTGAACCGTCTTAGAATACACCTCACTTTTAAAAATTGACAGAAAATAGCTGCTTCATTCCACAAACACCAAACTTAGGCAAAAAGAGCTAAACACTTGTGTGCAAAATAGACAATGCCTTTTCTTGTTGTTTTTGCTCAATTTATATTTTTATTTAATTTTTATTTTTCTGCAAATTTTTCTGCAAAATTGTCCTTAATTTTGACCCAGTAAATGTGCGCAAAGTTAATTTTATTGGCCACTAAACTTAAGCCTGGCAAAATATTGATGTATCTTAAATATTTGAAAAAATAATAAAAGAAATGACTCAGTGGCGACCCCTGGGAAATGAAAATACATTCGGCCTATGGAAAGTGAAAGTAATTTTTTCCAACGTAGAAAAATGAAACTTGGTACATCCATAGGACACCTCAGGGCAAACAGAAAAGTCTATGACAGCCACAGCCTAAACTCAACAGGAAGTCCACCATGTGGGGTGAAAGGCGCGACCAACTAAATCGCACCCCTCGGGTCAAAAGATTAAACCCAATGTGTTTTCATCTAAAAGGCCCCAAATTTGGTGAGTATCATCTAGACACATGTGCCAACCAAAGTTATCAGTTTGTTTTTGATATCTTATCGGGTGTGGGTGTGGCAAGTCTGTAACCAGGCAGCCGTTTTTGTGAAAATAAAATATACCTTAACTCTCAAATGCCTTCTCGGATCAAGTTGGACCCAAAAAGGCGTTTGTGCACATTCATGACCTGAACACAAAGATATGTAAATAAAAGGGTTTGCTTTAGAAATGGCCCTCTAGCGCCACCTACAAACTTATAAAGGGACCTAAGAATTTAGTATGTCATAGAGACATAAAATTTGGTACACACATCACTTATGTTATGACGAACATAAAAGCCAATGACAACCACCCCCTATTTATAAATTTGTTGCCATAGCAACGGCGCAAATATGTGGAAAAAGTCAATGGGAAGGGAAAATTTTAGTTTGTCCTAGGCAAATGAAACTTGGTACACACTTCCAGCATGGGCTTATGAACATAAAAGCCAATGGGGACCACACCCCATCACACACGAGAAGGCAGCCATTTTGAATTGAAAATGTGAACCGGGTTAGAATACACCTCACTTTTAAAAATTGACAGAAAATAGCTGCTTCATTCAAGAAACACCAAACTTAGGCAAAATGAGCTAAACACTTGTGTGCAAAATAGACAATGCCTTTTCTTGTTGTTTTTGCTCAATTTATATTTTTATTTAATTTTTATTTTTCTGCAAATTTTTCTGCAAAATTGTCCTTAATTTTGACCCAGTAAATGTGCAAAGTTAATTTTATTGGCCACTAAACTTAAGCCTGGCGAAATATTGATGTATCTTAAGTATTTGAAAAAATAATAAAAGAAATGACTCAGTGGCGACCCTGGGAAATGAAAATACATTGGGCCTATGGAAAGTGAAAGTAATTTTTTCCAACGTAGAAAAATGAAACTTGGTACATCCATAGGACACCTCAGGCCAAACAGAAAAGTCTATGACAGCCACAGCCTAAACTCAACAGGAAGTCCGCCAGGTGGGGTGGAACACGGGACCACCTAAATTGCACCCCTCGGGTCAAAAGATTAAACCCAATGTGTTTTTTTCTAAAAGGCCCCAAATTTGTTGAGTATTATCTAGACACAAGTGCCAACCAAAGTTGTCATTTTGTTTTTTGATACATTTACGGCTGTGGTCGTAATGAGCCTGTGAAGGGGCAGCCATTTCTTTGGGAAATAAATGCCATTTACCAAATGCCAGGATCCTTCCTTTAAAGGACGCTCCTCCAGAGCCAAGACTAGAGCCTTGGAAAGCTCTTCAGAATCTTTTGGAACTTGTAAACTTGTTTTTAGACAAGTAATATTTACATTTTTACTTTTCAACAGGCGGGTGCAGCGATTTCTGAGCAAATCTCCAGTCAGTATTTTGTTTTTCTCGTCTTAGCCCAAACATAATCTATTATTTTTATAAGTTCAGACAGATCCCAGGAAAACCAGGGAATGTGGAGACCTTTAACTCTAAATACAAGGTGGTGTAGCAGGCCCCAGCAGTAGCACAGGCCCGAGGTGATGAAGCAGGCTCCAGCCAGAAGAAGATTCAAGCAGAGGCACAGGCCCAGTTATTTGACATTACTGTGAAGTTTACGCTTTAAAGCACGAAATGCATTCCTCCGAATACATGTGTCCCCGCGGTCGCAAGGGAGGCGAGGGCCTTTATCGCCGCTTGCGGCTTTAATTATTATTATTATTATTATTATGGTAAGAACTGCAGTGGATTCAACATAAGTCTGTTGATATTTTTATTTGAGGAGGTCATTAACACAAGTACTTCCTCTTATGGGCTGTTTTTAGGTCTTGTTGGGCTTTATGTTCACCGATGTTAATTGTTGTATAATACTAGTAGTTATTGTAGTTATTGTGCATCACTAATTAGAACTGTGCTGCAAATGAAACCATGGCGTGTCTCAGGAGTTTGTTGCAGGAAACTCTGACACTTCTTATATCACTGTTGCTTTATAAAAGTTAACGCCATGACCATCAGGCTTCAAGCTTCCTGTCAGAGCTAAACGTACGTGTCATTACAGTCCTGTCGTGTAGATGGTGCGTTTGTTGGTCCTCAGCAGCGTTGGCTCGCTCTTCAACTGAGACATGGTGCGTTTCCGCGGCGACAACGAAGGGGTTAAAGGGCAGCGGGGTAGAAGTGCAGAGAGGCCATCGATGGGACTTCTCCACTGCTGAACGAGATCAGGAGTTTAAACAATATCACTGCATTTACATGGACTGTTTCATAAATCCAACTAAAACCTAAACCTGTACAAATCAAACTAAAACCTGTATAAAACCACAAACCACTGATACAACCACATGCGGTTGTAACAGGAAAACTGTGATGGTGAAAGTATAGTTTCCATGTGGCCATCAGAAATGCCTGTTCAGCTCATGTCCAGCCCGTTCTCACAGCTCCATTAAAGGCAGTACAGTTTTACAGTTGAACTCGTGTCCTGTGGAGAGTTTAGAGCGAGCCTGGGGTCTTCAGTGACTCTCTCTGTGAACGTCTCTCCACAGGTAATATTTACTGTGGGTGCGTCTGAGGGAGAGGGCGGGACCTCACCTGCACCTCCCCAGGAACCACACCTCTGCCCTGGACACAGAGAGGTCAGAGGTCAGAGTGGGGCCAGAGTCACATGAGTAAGGCTTCATCACTTGGCTCTAACCTGCTGCATCTCTGAACTAACACCCCTGGTTCAGTCCTGTTTTTTAATCCTTGTTTAGTACAGGGAATATTATGTATTCCCCGTCTTGGACAATCTATAATCTAAACTGGACAAAAAGCCAGCAGTGTTCTCTCAATTCAGTCCAACAACAGTTTACAATACAATATAACTATGTATTGATATTTGTTAAAAAAAACAATACAGTCCATGTTATGCCATTTTTGCACATTGTAGGCTTTGTTTTGAAAATGCTCTACACAAAAAAGGTGGTTTGCAACGTTGTTTTCTGTCAGTCCAGCAGTTTACAGCGAGTCACAACCACATTATCACTGCTACACGTCACTTTTTCTAAGATTTACTTTTACCTGCCCTTTCTGGGATCAAATTCGTGTCATGTTGGTTATGGTTCCATGGCCGTTTAGAAGCCTTTATGCTGCTGATGAAACACACTTTTAATCCTAATTTCTTCATCTTTTGTCCATATGCTAACTTTATGCAAACTACATGGGTAGCTAGCGGCGTTAGCTTCGTCTGTAACATTTTTTTCTTCTTCTTTGTTCCTTTCTAAACTTCCGCCACTGACCCCCCGCTTCAGTCTTTACCTGTCGGACCTGGACATGGATCTTTCCCCCTCTATCCTGTCCTTTGGGGCCTGTTCGGGAGCGTTATTCCCTGCTGCGATGCTTACTACTGTCTCCATGACTCTTCTTTCCAGCGCGGCGCGTAAACCAAACACTGGCAGAGCGTCATGACGTCACGACGGCGGCAGTTGCGTTCAGCGCCAAACCGCAACATTAAAGACAAAAATAAAACACAGGTAACTTGGAATTGAAGAGTAAAGAATGTAAAAATAAAACAAATATTAATGCAAATGAGTCTATAGATACATTTATGTGAAATTACTAAGTCGTTTTAGAATGTCAAGTATAATTATACTATAAAGCGTAGTTAAAGGCAATAAAGAGATATATTGAGCTAAGAAAACGTGTTTAATCCAGATTATTTTTTTAACCATGCCCTTATGATTATAAATATAGAAGACCAGTGCCTCTTACTATTTCAGTCAAATTTGTTTGCTTTTTTGTAATTTTATCCATCGTAGGTTCGTGCATGGGATTTCTTTTCTCCCCGTTTTAAGGAAATACAGAATATTATGGTTTTCATGTGATGTAAATAGATGTTTGGCTCCAGTGAATAAATCCGTTGTTCTGTGAACGCAGCATGGGCCTACTCAACCGTGAAACCGTGATTTACTTTGATTTGTAAATGATTTGGGGTCGTTCTGTTTGACCTAACTGCTGATTATTGCACACGAAAGTGTTAAATATATTACTAAGATAAATATAATTTAAAAATGAACATGTTTCAATTTAGATTAAATTTATTGGCTGAGCTGTACTACAACATTGTGGCTTATACCTTCAACAACAGCTAGGCCTGATTCTTGACGTTTAGGACTATAGAAGATATTTTTTGCAACAAACTACAGATAAAGTAGAGTATTTTATTTGTGAGGTGTATAACAAAAGTCTTCTGAAATACATTATTTTAAACAGCTGAGTTTTTTTAATGAACATGTATTTAAATGATGCATAATATATTTTTATAAACATAAATAGCTTTTACTAGTATATGATAAGACATATGTTTTGTTGTTGTTTGTAGTTTATTTGGTTTAAAGTTAATTTTGGTAATTTGTCTCTATTTTGCATTTATTATTTTATGCTAATGTTATTTTGCTAATTTAGTTTAGTTTACTAATTATTTTAATTTGTTTTGGGCCAGTTGTCAATCATTAGGATGATTTGCATAAGAAGGTCAAGGGAGGGTTTTTTACCAGGGACAGAGAGGCTCAGGTGCTGTCTGTAAGTTTGCCGTCTAATTGTGTAAATAAATCACCACAAAACATATTTCTTGGTGTACATTTGTTTGGGTTAGATCTGCGTAAAACCTGTCTGGACAGTTTGGTTTGTTTGTAATCTTTATGGACAAATAGCCAGTATAAGTTTGGTTAAAAAATAAAAATAGGTTCTCATTGATTGTCAGATGTCATTTCAGATTATCTCAAACAAACCGTGAGGACACAAACACTATTAATAAGTCATTTGAAGTTGAGAACTAGTTTTATTTTGGATTTAAGACTGATGTGTGTTTCTTTTCTTACATTTGTAATAGATGAACTTCTCTTCTTTACTTCATAATTTTTTTACAAACCGTTTTTACATTAAGTTTAGTTTATTTAGACAGAAACTTCTGGAAGTGTTCCTGATCCAAGCAGTGGGTGATTATTTACTGAAGATGATGGGATATTGCAACTTTTCTGAAACTGTTTCTCGATATTTAGGCAGTTTTTCAGACTTTACCTCTGAGAGACTCTCGCTAAATCATACCTTTTATCCACATACCCACCAGCAGAAGAAAAAAATATGTCTGTTCTCCATTTAAAACAAATTCATTTGTTTTATTTAAGGACTAAAAATGCAAAAAGATAATGAAAGGCAGTGTTGAATAAGTAGGCTGCCTCTGGTTAGTAGAACTTTGTGTTTATAATATTTTGACCGCTGCGGTACAGTAACGTAAACCGAACGGACGCACGTTACGCAGGACGTCGCTGCAGTGCTTTTCCCGCCTCTGTCCTTCTCTCACTCTTCTCTCTAAACCTGTCCCCGCTGCGCAGCACAGCCTCTCCCCCAAAAAACTCCCCAAATCTGCCGCAATGAGGGACTCTACTCACGCCCGGTGACTTTTACAGCTTCTCTTCAACAAAAAACGGCCTTCTTTCTAACATTTTTCACAGAGAAGATAAACTATTTCCAGTTTCAGTTGGAAAAAACGGAAAAGAGCGGGACTAAATGGATTCTAACGGGACGGAGACGTCTCACCTGATTCATGACAAGACCGCCAAAATGTACTCTTTAAAACTACAAAGGTTAGTTTTTTGTTTTAGAAATCGTTCACAGATAAATATGACTTATGGACAGCAGTGACATTTCTACGTGAAAATACAGTTAATTTTCTTTTTCCAGAAAAGTCGAGGAAACACGACCGTTAGGATTTGTTGAGCTAAGCTAGCAGTCTTATGCCTTTCTTTTGGGAGATTTAATTATGCAATTATTATTATTATTATTATTATTATGAGTGCAATTAACGCTACATCTTCAGCAAAAATAGCCACGTAGTGTAATTTTATCAGCTAGAAAAAATATTTTAAAACAATATCTGGACATAGTTTTAAATTATGTAAGCTAGACAATAATTACTGTCAGATAACGTTAAGAATTTATCAAATACGTATTTTATGGATTTGAACAGGTTTTAAATGTATTTAAACAGGATTTTGTTGGATTTGAACAGGTTTTTAGTTGAATTTGAACAGTTCGCGGACCGGTACCGGGGTCATTTGGTACAGGGCCGCAGAAAATTAATTAAGTATGTCTAATAGTGCAATAGGTCTTTATTAGTAAAAAATTATGTGATCAACTTAAATAATACACATGAAAAATTACCAACAGTTGCTCAAACACATACATCTTAGAGATAGTAACAGAAAAAGAAAGGGATAACTACAATAAGAATAAATCCAATGCAATACAATAATAAAAAATCAGAAAAGATTAAGTGTAACATCCACAAGATGAGACACTGAACTTGAACCACATCAGGCAGATCAATTATGTAAATCCATCATTTTTATAGCAAATGTCTGTGGCCATACAAGTTAATTATCCATCTATAAGAGATGGTAAATTAATCACTTATTTCTATAAATTATGTTTTTCCATGTTTTGTTTGTGACTTAATGCATTTTAACTTATTTATCCATCTATATATCCGCATGCAAGGCCGTGTCATATTTGGTCTTTTCTGATCTTGTGTTAAAGAATTCTTAATTTATCACAGCTTGGACCTTGACAGTGAGAGGAAAGTTCTTGAATCTGATCTTGCAAAACTGACCAAAGGAAATGATGATTTGCCAAAGTCAGTATTATCAAGGATTTTGAAGCAACTCTTTTCATAAACATTACTGCTGTTCGCTGTCAAACTCTTGGTGTTGGCATCAGTCTTAGAACGCTGGCTCCTTTGCTCCTTTATTTTTTGTTTTTGTTTATTATAATATTTTTGTGGCTAGAGTTCTGTCAATTGAAAAGTGATATGAACAAAATAAATACATTTAATTAACATACCACTGTTTTTTTAAAGTTGTAACTCAGCCTTGTCTCGGTCTCGGCCATAACGGTTTGTATTTGCAAAAACAAAAAAACATGCATCGTTTGAAACAACTGCTAAATGATATTGTTATGCTGTTCATTCCTGGGTTAGAAAAAATATTTAGTAAAAACATGATTAATTTAAAATATCTTTATTTTTGTCCATCACAAAAGAAAAAAGAGATGTGTAGATGCAGCCATATTTCAGGCTCCCTTCTGCTCGGGCCCCAGACATGGGCCTGGTTTGTCTTCACCAGCTCCAGCTCCTCAGATGGGGTCCTGCTTTATTAGAGACAGAGAGGTTTTTGATTTAGACAATGCAGTCGTGACATTTAAACAGGTTGAAGGAAAATTAGTTTAGGTAAAGGTTATCTAGTTTTAGTTGGATTTATATGATTTATAGTTGGACAGCTTACCAGCTTTTATTTAGACTTGACAATGTTCTAGTTGGATTTGGTTGAGTTTTAGATTAATTTAAACATGTTTTAGTTGGATTATTAAAGGTTTTATTAGGTTTTTAAAAATTTAAGTTGGATTTAAACAGGATTTGGATCCATTTGTAGAAGATAGATCTGTAAGATTTTAGTTTTGAACTGGTTCCATCCACATTATCTTCTTTTCAGGACTTTTTCTTAATGAAAGGTTCCTGCCTCCACAAGCCTCTTTTAGCCTCTTTTTAAATCTCCTTCTCGGTGTAAACCCTCCTCTGTAATGGCTCAGGTTAGCTCACCTCTGTGCCGTGTGTTGTGTTTGAGCAGTCGTTACCCGGTGCATGTTAAACAGCCTTTCCTCTCGGGCTGTTTCTTTATGTGAACAGCCAAATGCGTTTCTCCGCTCGGCTTGTTTCTGGACAGCCTGTGACAAATGGCTCCGGGGTCGGGTTCAGCAAGCGGTGCTAAAAACCCATCATGTGTCATTAGAGCAGCCCCTCTTCGTCTGAAACGGGATGAGCAGCGAGGGGGAGGGGGGCTGATTAACTCTGTAAATCACACGGTAATTACACACAAGCACCGCCACAAATATGTCACAACCATCCACTCCAGCACGAAGAGTCTGAGGAAGAAAGAGGAACAGATACTCTAACAGCTCTATAGCAGTCAGTGTGGAAACAGAAGAGTAGTGGAGGTTTTTATAAGGATTTGAACTGGTTTTAGAAGGATTTCAACTGGTTTTGGGTAGATTTATCCAGTTTTAGTTGGATTTGAGCAGGTTTTAGAAGGATTGGAACTGGTTTTATTTGGTTTGGACTGGTTTTAAATGAATTTTGAAGCAGAATTATTTACTATTGACCAATAAAAAGACCAGTATAATTATTGTTTTTTCCCAAATAAGTTTGCTCTAAAATATTATACTTGAATATATTCTTCAGAACAGTGGCCCCGCCCCCACGTCCCTCCAACACGCTCCAATCAGCTCATATATTTATTCACTGATAATAAAACTCAAATGAACATGACACATTATTTAAAGATAAATTCAAATAAAATAAGTACACCAGACCTAAACAATTAAATAAATAATATTAAACTAAAAAACATATTTATCTCTTACATCCACTGTAGAAGCTGAATATTAGAATCTTATTAAAACTTCATAAAATGACTATATCATACCAAACAATAAATTTGAAAAAACAAAATTAAACAAAGTTAATAATTTACGTATCTAAACCTTTACTTATTGAGATTTTCAAATTTACATTTGAAACAAAACTTATTTGTATGTTTCTTGTTTATTCATCCATTTTTGTCTCATACCAACAGTTTATCTGTAAATACAGCCCTTGTTTTAATAAGTCTAGGCCTTTTCCTGTTGAAGAGCTGTTGCTGTGGAACTCTCCGAGGCCTGTGGGGTGCGTTCACTTCGTTCGATGCAGAAGCAGTGAATGAAATGACTGCAGTTTGTGAAAAAATAGGGAGGGAAAAAAGGAGAGGGTAGAGACGAGCATATGGCGACACATTTAGGATTTCACGCTTCATTTACGACGCGTGTGTCTTTGTGTCGTCGTGTGAACCCATCTGAGTGAATAAAGGAGCACAATGACGAGGCTGAACGGAGACACTTCTGCTGTTTCCTGTTTGGACTTCAGAAATAACTACGAATATGTGACTGTAGAAGCACGTTCAAGGGTTATGATAAAATAAATCCGGTAAATATAGCTTTTGTAAAATGGTGAAGGTCAGGAAAGACACTAAAAAGAAACTATGCTTTAATGATAAAAAATAAAATCACTTAAATGGCTCTAGGAAAGAAGAAAAAATAAATGTTAAAATTAATGAGTGTTTCAGGTGAAAGGTATAAATTATTTAATGGTGCTTTTTGTAACAACTTTATACGGTCTATATTTTCCAATTTGTAGTGATTTCCCAAAGTTGCCACCATCCTGCGGTTCATTAGTCGAGTGGTAAATGATATTTGTAGAAGCAGATGATGTCAGTGTAATGAGCTCAGTGTTAATGAGAGTTTGGCAGAAGAAGCTGGAGCTGTCACTTCTGTGAGTCCGAAAACCAGCCGCACAGTCTGGCACTGAGCCATACAGAAGATATTTATTAAATATAGTGTAAAGTGGCATTTTGAACCTGGGGCAGACCACAGACATATTAGAAAATATATATTTTAATCTATGTAGTAGTCTATCTGTAGATATTGTATCATCAGATAATATGATTGATTACAGTTTATTGGACTCTAAAGTCAAATTAAATGCAGAAATTTAAAAACTTGACCTTCAGTGAGCAAAAGGTCATCTTCGAGGCACAGCTACAGACACATTCTCAGCATCACCCTTTACCAAACATCCCAGAACAAAACTGTAACACTGTAGTTTTCATAAAGTGCCCATCAAATCATTCTCAGTCAGCTGACCTCAGAACACATCTGGCCAATCAGATTGCATCCTGTTCACTATAAATACAGTCACTTTTTAATCCAATTTAATCTTCTTATTTGTCTATTTAAATGTTAAAAATGCTATAGATTTTTTACAGCAGTGGCAAACACTGATGGGTTTTAAATAAAGTTTTTTTTCCAACGTTATTTCTGCACACGTTCTGAGATTTTCTGTCACTTGAGAATATAGTTTTGAAGTTTGTGTGGAAAGATTTGCCACTGGCTTTATTGGCGATTAGTTAAAACTGTAAAGTCAACTCTGGACTGGTTTGACTGGTTGATCATGTTGTTTCAAGACATTTGTATCTCGCAGGAGGCTTTAAATAAAGAGCCATGTGACACTTGGACAAACTGAGGCATATCACTGCCTTATAAATGCCTGGTGACAAAAATATCTTTATCTGTATTTAGCCTTTGTTCCCCCATGTCCTGCTTCCCCAGGGCAAACTCCTGATAAACATGATGAATAATGATTAATGGAAACTACTCGGATACTGTCAAAAATGAAGAGTACAAATATTTTCAAGTTGACGTATTCTGCTTTATGATTGCCTGTTCTTATCTACCTCCATGCAAGTAGAAGCTTATCTCAACCATATACGTGTATGTAGCTAATGATGCTAACAGCTGCTGATCGACAGAAAACATTGGTTATGTTTTGTGACATTTTTAGAGACCTTTGTGAGAGATAACCCTTTTTATCAGTTGATCCAAGTATGTTTCTATATTAAATATTTTTAACAGAAGCTCCTCCTACATCCAAACTGCAGTAAAATGAACAGTTAAATTCAATTTGGTTATGGCTATTTAACACTTTTTAAAGACCTTATCCCATTTTCCAGATTGTACTATCAAAAAACCCAACCTACTGTTCACCTCTCGCTGCAGCTTTTACACTGACACTCATAAAAGTACCATATACCCTTCTGAAATAGACATTTTTAATTAAAAGCCTTCTCTCTTTTTGTATCGTATCATTTCACACATGAGTGGAAACAGCCCCTGGTCTGCAGTGTTCACCTGCCTGAAGGGAAATATATCGACTGGAGCGTCTCCTAAACTGCAGTGTCCTGCAGGAAGCCGTTATCACTTTGGAAAATGTGGAAATTAAATTGTGAGGCTGTGTTTGATGCAGGAAATGTAACGGTAAAGCAGTTTATTATCTGTTCTGTTTGTTTTCTTTACCCCAGAGCTGCTCAGTGAGTGATCTCGAAGTGGGTAAAAAAAGGCACATATACATTTACAATTCATGTTACATTTAATTCATGTTTACTATTGAGTAAAAGCTGAAAAGCCCGGATGTAATTGCCATTTTATTGCCCTGTCGTAAGGACAGTATCAGTGAATAGGGACCAATGGGCGGCTTTTATGTTTTATCCTGACACCTTTTAATTTTTCCATCTCCTGCAGATTTCCTGTTGCTTATTATTTCCTTTAGAAGTGTCTGCAGTTCACACATCTCTTTTTAAAGCAACAGCTACGGTAGCCCTGCAGGGACATGCTTTTATTCTATCAACAAACCCAGTAAAAATAGATCTGATTTTTTTGTTACGAATAAAAAGTGACACAAAGTTCATAAATTTTCTAAAACTTCAACAAGAATATGTTCAAGAAAAAAAAAAACACGAGTGTGCTCCTCTACCAGCCGTGATGTCCTCTCTGATGTCCTCTCTGGGCATCTGTAGGAACAATTAAATGGCACTAATGTCTCCTTCCACTTGCTTTTTTGGAGCTTTACTTCCAGGACAAAGAAATGCAAAGAGCCTTATTTTGAGCTGATTTTTGAACATATTTTTTTTAACTGTGACTACAATATTTTACACAGTGCACCAGTATTCAATATTTTCTTCTTTCTTCTTGGTTACTCAGTGTCCTGGAACAGCCCTGTGTGAAAGAGGACCCTCTAAACTCAGTGTTTGGAGGTTTATTTGGTCGGTGTGGGCCGAGGCGTCCCAGAGGAGTCATCGAACAGACTTGGCTTTTCCGCTCGGCTGCTCCTTTTCTCTGTGATAAAGTCTAATCAGGAAACACTGGCCGTCTCTGAGTGAGGAGAGAGGAGTGCGAGCCGTAAAAACCTGTTTGTGCTTATCTCCGCTCGGGACCAAATTAGGTTTTTCCACCTCATTAACCATCATCGAGCGCCTCTCACTGCTCACACGGGGGACCAGACGGGAAAGGGCCCAGTCAGCGTTTTCTGCAGCTTATGGGATAAAAATTCTCTACATTTCTCACACAATTCTGATTTCAGAGAGCATCAGATTTCACTGAGAGGCTTGTTTGTTTAAATGACATACATATTGAGGTAGATAAGGGTAGATAAGTCCCTTCAGTAAGGCTTTGATGGATGAGCGTAAAGAGTCATGTGTTATCAGTTTTTTCACCAAAACAGAGCTTCCTGGTTTGTAACAGTTACAAAATGTACATAAATAATAAATGTTTGTTCCTCTTTTGATTTGTTACGATCTCTGTTCATCTGCACGGTACAGCGCTCAGCTGATCGACTGAAAGATGACTTTTATGATGCTTTATAATTAACTAGAGATGGTCTTGAGAAAGTAATTCAAGACTTTAGGCACAGGTTTGATTTGGACCTCAGTGTTCTGTGTTCAGCCCTGGGTACGTCTGTCAGACTGTTGAAGATGAGAGAGGATCTGACAGAAAGCAGCAGTGACAGTGAGCCTCGCTGTCTGCAATAAAACCAGAGCAGAACTACACTTCTGGGCTAAATTATTTTAAAAAATATGACTCTCTCAACAGCAGCGTTGCCTTTTCTGCTTCTTTTATTTAAAAAAAGGTATAACTTGACCAATTTTCCACAGAATATAAATACATTACATTAAACCAAGGTTTAGAGCTGACCTTAAATTATCTCATTAAACACTGAGCCAAAGCATTGCCAACATTTACCCGCGTTTAATTGGTTGTCCTTTTCTTTATTTTGATCTTTTTTGAGCAGTTTTGCTGTAAAATAAGAATAACCCATTTCCTTGTTTCATTCATTGTTGACATCGGTGTCGACCAATGAGAGTGCTCCTTTTGCCCTGAAGCAAACTCATTGGACGAACTCCCGCTGTGGGCGGGTCATTCTCATCTATAAAAATCCTTTATTATAAAAACATGACGTCTTAAGGTCTCTTTTTTTTCAGATGAATCCTATCACAATAAGCTTTAGGAGATTAAACTGTCAAACTAAATGCAAGAGTAAAATAAAATGGTAATCCCTATTTAACAAAACAAGTGGTAATACTTGTAACATGAATTGTAAATGTATATGTGCCTTTTTTAACCTGCTTTCAACGGTTGAGCTTGGAGTTTTTAAAGTAAAATCACAATTGTCTTACTCTCATTTTGATCTGAGTGTGATTATAAAGTTAAATAATAAGAGTGAGTGGTCATTGTTTGCAGTGGTTAACATGAATTTTGACTGCATTGGCCAGGCTCTTCTTTAGCGTCTTGACTCAACGTGGTTTACAGCATATGACGATATTACCATAAGAACCAATACAATCTCGGAGTCTGTGTCCTGTGTCCGCAGCTCGTTTCCAGACTCCAAAGAGCAGTATTCAGACTTCACCTTTAAAAACGGGGACGTGTCGGGGGCTATGGAGCTGAAGCGTCCTGTCAGAGCGCACTGTCACCGACACAAGCCCCTGACGACGGAGGAAAGCGTGGACAAACTGTTGGCCAAGAAGAAACTGTGCATCGCTTCAGGAGTCTGCCTCGTCTTCATGATTGGAGAGGTCGTAGGTACAGCACACATCTCAGTCCTTTCCAGTTCTTAGACTCGCCAAGTTATGTTCCCCTTTGGCAATATAATCAGAAAGACATTAGACTAAAGTGAGACAGATGTGAAATGTTCGCCTCCTAAATCCAGAGTTTATACTTAACTCAGAAATGTAAAGAAAAGAGGTTGGACTCTGTGGTTCTCCGCAGCAAGAACGCTAACAAAACAATTGCTTTGGCTTGTTGTCTGATGTTAAGCAGTGTCCATAGTCATTGAATAAAAGTTTGTTTTGTCTTTAGGCTTAGACGCAAGTAATTTAGGTCAATAGATATTAAGGGAAAAGTAAAATACACACATTCATTCACATAATAGAGTTCTCCCAGTACCTTCCTGTCAGAGCCAAGCCTTTACCTGTTCTTTTACAAGACAAAATCTTAGATATTTCTGTAGGTGGTAATTGTAGCTCAGTGTAGACTCTGTTCTGACCTGTGTGTTTTCAGGAGGATACCTGGCCCACAGCCTGGCCATCATGACGGACGCAGCCCACCTCCTCACAGACTTCGGCAGCATGATGGTCAGTCTGTTCTCTCTATGGATCTCCTCCAGACCTCCCACCAAAACCATGAGCTTCGGCTGGCACCGCTCAGGTCGGACACACACAATACACACACAATAACTCTTCAGTCTCATCTTAAAGCCCCCCAAATCTAACAGTCACTGTTAGTCACTGCAATTGTGTCATGTTATGTGTATTTGTTCTTAATACTTCATTGTGGTGGTTATTGCTGTGGCTTAGACATTCCACTTCTGTTCTCCTTTCCTCAGAAATCCTGGGAGCGTTCATCTCAGTCATCTCCATCTGGGTGGTGACTGGAGCTCTGGTTTATCTGGCGATCGAGAGGATTGTACGAAATGACTACGACATAAACGGCCGCGTGATGTTAGTAACGTCAGGCTGTGCCGTCGTCGTCAACATTATGTGAGTGGCTCCTGACGAAGGCGTTAATAAACTGAAAAGGTTAAAGCTGATGGGCTGTGGTTGTGTTCGCAGCATGGCCTACATCCTGCATCACTCCACCACGCTCCACGCTCACGGAGAAGGCTACCACCAGATCGACGAGGACGGACAGAGCCCCGCCTCCCACGGCCACAGCCACGCCCCCTCGCTGCTGGGTAACCACGGCAACACCAGCGTTCGCGCGGCCTTCATCCACGTGTTGGGCGACCTGCTGCAGAGCGTGGGCGTCATGGTGGCCGCCATCATCATCTTCTTCAGGGTCAGAAAGGCCTTCCTCCGTTTTATGTGTGTGTCTGAACGTCCGGGCACGGGCCAAAGGAGAAGAGTTGTAGGATTTTAGAAGTGCACTGTTGCTGTATTTCAAAGCCAGTGTTAATGAAAACATTTGTGAATCTCTTTCCTCAGGCCCTGCCCCCTTTTGAAAACTTTGATGAGACTCAGTTATCAGACAGCTTTGTGATACTCTCTGTCACTGCTTCCTCTAAAAGTGCAACCGTCTGTGAGTCTTAGCTCGTGCCCTGATAAACAAATCCAAATGAAATGAAACAAATCCAATGTGTTGACCATTTTGTGCAGATGAAGCTCTGGATTTCCTGGTTACACCTGGTTAATGTTCACCTGGAGAGCAGGACAGCCTGAGAAAAATAAACTTACAATGAGAGAATGACTTTAAACTATTTTATATATCACAAAGTTACTGAAAATGTGGTCTTTTTTGGCCTCAGTAATTCTTTTATTGTCTTAATTATTTATTCTTCCTCCGACTAAAAAGTATGTAAATGTGAAAGATGTTCTCTGTAACTTTGCGCGGAGCATTTAAACCCACCGTGCCTTTGCTGAGCCCCCTCTGAGGCTCTGTCTCTGTCTCTGTTCCAGCCCGAGTACAAAGTGGCCGACCCCATCTGCACGTTCCTGTTCTCAGCCTTCGTCCTGTGCACCACCCTCACCATCCTCAGAGACGTCTTCAGGATCCTCATGGAAGGTATAGTTTATACCTCAACTCCTCAGGTTTTGTTTGGTGACCTTGTAGAAGCAGGGCAGAGGAATCAGCTTTATAGTTCTTTTATGGGTCTCTTCTGAACATATATACTTCACTAAAACACCGTAATATACTTTTTAAATTACAGCTTTCCATTTCCTGATAAACTGCTTTTCTGTATGTCTTTTTTCAAAATGTCTTCTACAACAGCTCAATGACAACAAGAGGGAGGCATTAGCTTGACCTGCGTCTGTGATTTTTAGTCCGACTGGTGCTGCTGGCAACAAGACGGCAGATCTTTTTTTTTTTTTTTGGCAAAACACATTCAGAAGAGTCGATCAGCAGCCTCTAACTTTGTGACACGATGCTTCTCACTTCCTGAGCTGTGATTAAATATCTTTTCAGCTCCGTCAGAAGATGAGCTGCTGGTGAATGAAAAGGGACCAAAATGATTCTAAACAAAAATATAGTAAAAAATAAAGTATAGCTAAATCTGTTTATATTTTACAAATGCACTGCTGCACCTTTTAAACTCTGAAGGGGTTCAGACACCGCTCCATCCCAGAATAATCAGTCAGACTCTTATTAGACCAGGAAAGGATTTAGCCCAATACGACTCTGTCTTTCTTAAGCTTTTAAAATCTCTTCAAATGGAACCAAAGTTTGAAATGAATATTTGATGCTGCCACTGTAACCCTCTTCAGTGACGTGTCTGTGATGGAAAATAAATATATACCTATAAAATAAATACCTGCTGTGGTCTCCAGGTTCTCCTAAAGGGATCGAGTTTAACTCTGTGAAGGAGGTGCTGCTGTCGGTGAAGGCTGTGAAGTCCCTGCACTGTCTCCACCTGTGGGCCCTGACCCTGGGACAGAGCCTGGTCTCTGTGCATCTGGCCATAGGTACCTCCACCTTCTCATCAGAGTCACTCAGAGTCACACCGAGTCAGTCAGAGTTACCCAGAGTCACTTAGAGTCAGTCAAAGTTACCCAGAGTCACACAGAGTTAAGCAGAGTCAGTCAGTTACCCAGAGTCAGTCAGAGTCAGTCAAAGTTACCCAGAGTCACACAGAGTCAGTCAGAGTTAAGCAGAGTCACTCAGAGTCAGTCAAAGTTACCCAGAGTCACACAGAGTCAGTCAGTTACCCAGAGTCAGTCAAAGTCACACAGAATTACTGAGAGTTACTCAGAGTCACACAGAGATACTCAATGTCACTCAGAGTCAGAGTCACACAGAATTACTGAGAGGTACTCAGAGTCACACAGAGTCAGTCAGAGTTACCCAGAGTCACACAGAGTTACTCAATGTCACTCAGAGTCAGAGTCACACAGAATTACAGAGAGGTACTCAGAGTCACACAGAGTCAGTCAGAGTTACCCAGAGTCACACAGAGTTACTCAATGTCACTCAGAGTCAGAGTCACACAGAATTACTGAGAGGTACTCAGAGTCACACAGTCGGAGTCACACATAGTCAGAGTGACCTTTAGTGAAAATGTGTTAAAGTTTTTTCTCTAATGTCTAACGTGAGTGCTGTTGCTGCAGAAGAAGGAGCTGAGCCTCAGGCCGTTCTCCTCGAGGCCACGGAGCTGCTCCACAACAAGTTCGGCTTCTACAGCGTCACCATCCAACTGGAGCTCTACACCGACGACATGAGCCACTGCTTCTACTGCCAGGACCCCAGAGACTGAACCAGGACCAGCCAGGACCCCAGAGACTGAACCAGGACCCCAGAGACTGAACCAGGACCCCAGAGACTGAACCAGAACCAGCCAGGACCCCAGAGACTGAACCAGAACCAGCCAGGACCCCAGAGACTGAACCAGAACCCCAGAGACTGAACCAGGACCAGCCAGAGAGTAAACCAGGACCAGCCAAGGCCCCAGAGACTGAACCAGAACCAGCCAGGACCCCAGAGACTGAACCAGGACCAGCCAGGACCCCAGAGACTGAACCAGGACCAGCCAGGACCCCAGAGACTGAACCAGGACCAGCCAAGACCCCAGAGACTGAACCAGGACCCCAGAGACTGAACCAGAACCCCAGAGACTGAACCAGAACCAGCCAGGACCCCAGAGACTGAACCAGAACCAGCCAGGACCCCAGAGACTGAACCAGGACCAGCCAAGACCCCAGAGACTGAACCAGGACCCCAGAGACTGAACCAGAACCAGCCAGGACCCCAGAGACTGAACCAGAACCAACCAAGACCCCAGAGACTGAACCAGGACCAGCCAAGACCCCAGAGACTGAACCAGGACCCCAGAGACTGAACCAGGACCCCAGAGACTGAACCAGGACCAGCCAAGACCCCAGAGACTGAACCAGAACCAGCCAAGACCCCAGAGACTGAACCAGGACCAGCCAAGACCCCAGAGACTGAACCAGGACCCCAGAGACTGAACCAGGACCAGCCAAGACCCCAGAGACTGAACCAGAACAACCGGGAGACTGAACCAGGACCCCAGAGACTGAACCAGGACCCCAGAGACTGAACCAGGACCAGCCAGGACCCCAGAGACTGAACGAGAACCAGCCAGGACCCCAGAGACTGAACCAGGACCAGCCAGGACCCCAGAGACTGAACCAGAACCAGCCAGAGACTGAACCAGGACCAGCCAGGACCCCAGAGACTGAACCAGGACCAGCCAGAGACTGAACCAGGACCAGCCAAGACCCCAGAGACTGAACCAGGACCAGCCAGGACCCCAGAGACTGAACCAGAACCAGCCAGAGACTGAACCAGAACCAGCCAAGACCCCAGAGACTGAACCAGGACCCCAGAGACTGAACCAGAACCAGCCAGGACCCCAGAGACTGAACCAGGACCAGCCAGGACCCCAGAGACTGAACCAGGACCAGCCAAGGCCCCAGAGACTGAACCAGGACCAGCCAGGACCCCAGAGACTGAACCAGAACCAGCCAGGACCCCAGAGACTGAACCAGGACCCCAGAGACTGAACCAGGACCAGCCAGGACCCCAGAGACTGAACCAGAACCAGCCAGAGACTGAACCAGGACCAGCCAAGACCCCAGAGACTGAACCAGAACAACCGGGAGACTGAACCAGGACCCCAGAGACTGAACCAGAACCAGCCAAGACCCCAGAGACTGAACCAGAACCAGCCAGGACCCCAGAGACTGAACCAGGACCAGCCAGGACCCCAGAGACTGAACCAGAACCAGCCAGAGACTGAACCAGGACCAGCCAAGACCCCAGAGACTGAACCAGAACCAGCCAAGACCCCAGAGACTGAACCAGGACCAGCCAAGACCCCAGAGACTGAACCAGGACCCCAGAGACTGAACCAGGACCAGCCAAGACCCCAGAGACTGAACCAGAACAACCGGGAGACTGAACCAGGACCCCAGAGACTGAACCAGGACCCCAGAGACTGAACCAGGACCAGCCAGGACCCCAGAGACTGAACGAGAACCAGCCAGGACCCCAGAGACTGAACCAGGACCAGCCAGGACCCCAGAGACTGAACCAGAACCAGCCAGAGACTGAACCAGGACCAGCCAGGACCCCAGAGACTGAACCAGGACCAGCCAGAGACTGAACCAGGACCAGCCAAGACCCCAGAGACTGAACCAGGACCAGCCAGGACCCCAGAGACTGAACCAGAACCAGCCAGAGACTGAACCAGAACCAGCCAAGACCCCAGAGACTGAACCAGGACCCCAGAGACTGAACCAGAACCAGCCAGGACCCCAGAGACTGAACCAGGACCAGCCAGGACCCCAGAGACTGAACCAGGACCAGCCAAGGCCCCAGAGACTGAACCAGGACCAGCCAGGACCCCAGAGACTGAACCAGAACCAGCCAGGACCCCAGAGACTGAACCAGGACCCCAGAGACTGAACCAGGACCAGCCAGGACCCCAGAGACTGAACCAGAACCAGCCAGAGACTGAACCAGGACCAGCCAAGACCCCAGAGACTGAACCAGAACAACCGGGAGACTGAACCAGGACCCCAGAGACTGAACCAGAACCAGCCAAGACCCCAGAGACTGAACCAGAACCAGCCAGGACCCCAGAGACTGAACCAGGACCAGCCAGGACCCCAGAGACTGAACCAGAACCAGCCAGAGACTGAACCAGGACCAGCCAGGACCCCAGAGACTGAACCAGGACCAGCCAGAGACTGAACCAGGACCAGCCAAGACCCCAGAGACTGAACCAGGACCAGCCAGGACCCCAGAGACTGAACCAGAACCAGCCAGAGACTGAACCAGAACCAGCCAAGACCCCAGAGACTGAACCAGGACCCCAAAGACTGAACCGGAACCAGCCAGGACCCCAGAGACTGAACCAGGACCAGCCAGGACCCCAGAGACTGAACCAGAACCAGCCAGGACCCCAGAGACTGAACCAGAACCAGCCAGGACCCCAGAGACTGAACCAGAACCATCTCTTAAAACGGTGCAACACTGAACATTAACAGTTTTGTTTCTGAAAAAGCCCTTCACTTTTAATTCTCTGAGATCCATCTGACACAGTTTAACTCAAACACTGTCCGGTCGTTAACAAGATTAAAAACTGCCAGAGTTCATTTACTGACCTCAGGCTGCAGTGTTTGTTCAAAGAGTTTCTACGAGACATAAATTATTCTCAGAGATCTTTTCAAATGGAGCCGTCTGTAAATCCTTTAAATCCAGGCTGCAGCAGTCTTTCCTGTCACTGTCCTGCTCCGGTTTAATGCCGAGGACAGACTTTACTCCAGAGCTCACCTCTAAGACGTCTCATTCTGCAAAGTCTTTAAACAATGAAGTAGAAACTTGGATTAGAAATTTAGAAACGCCTCCAACTCTTTAGTTTTAGTCGGAGACAGTTCTAATACGTTTTCTGTTTTGTCAGAGCCATATTTCTTTCTGTTGTTGGGGGTTTATTCTGTCTGAGAGTTTTCTAAACACAGGACAGATATGGATCGAGTTGAACTGAAACAAATGAAGAGTAGTGTCTGAGTCAGAGCAGCAGTCCTCTGCTTTATTCATGTCTCTGTCCATTTACAAAGGCTTCAGCCCAAAGGACAGACTCAGGTCTCAGAGGTCTCAGCTTTTATAAATACTCCAATAAATATTAATAAGAGATTAAAGGAGAAGCTGAAACCAAATATTGATAAAAGTTACAATTTAATCTTTTTTTTTTTTTTTTAAACAGGCAACTGAGAATATTTTACTCCAAAAATTATTCAGATGTTTTTTTCTGTGTAATTCTTTTAAAGTAATGTATCAGTGATTAAAAAATTAGAAATTATGTGTTTTTGAAGTTTTTAATTGAGTCACAAGAACGACTAGACTTAATTTTATTAAATTTATCTGAGATTTGACAAAAACAGCAGTGCCTCTCCAGGTCTCGAGGCTGCACTCGAGTTCGCTCGGTGCGGTCTCTCCCGGTCTCGAGACTGCGGTCGAGTTCGCTCGGTGCGGTCTCTCCCGGTCTCTCCAGGTCTCGAGGCTGCGCTCGAGTTCGCTCGGTGCGGTCTCTACAGGTCTCTCCAGGTCTCGAGACTGCGCTCGAGTTCGCTCGGTGCGGTCTCTACAGGTCTCTCCAGGTCTCGAGACTGCGCTCGAGTTCGCTCGGTGCGGTCTCTACAGGTCTCTCCAGGTCTCGAGACTGCGGTCGAGTTCGCTCGGTGCGGTCTCTCCCGGTCTCGAGACTGCGGTCGAGTTCGCTCGGTGCGGTCTCTCCCGGTCTCG
The DNA here is from genome assembly GCA_024349245.1 of Neodontobutis hainanensis. Taxonomy (NCBI): domain Eukaryota; kingdom Metazoa; phylum Chordata; class Actinopteri; order Gobiiformes; family Odontobutidae; genus Neodontobutis; species Neodontobutis hainanensis. The sequence goes on from JALDNG010000036.1 coordinate 1,884,737, forward strand.
AGACTGCGGTCGAGTTCGCTCGGTGCGGTCTCTCCCGGTCTCGAGACTGCGGTCGAGTTCGCCGGTGCGGTCTCTCCCGGTCTCCAGGTCTCGAGGCTGCGCTCGAGTTCGCTCGGTGCGGTCTCTACAGGTCTCTCCAGGTCTCGAGACTGCGCCGAGTTCGCTCGGTGCGGTCTCTACAGGTCTCTCCAGGTCTCGAGACTGCGCTCGAGTTCGCTCGGTGCGGTCAATCCGGGTCTCGAGACTGCGCCGAGTTCGCTCGGTGCGGTCTCTCCAGGTCTCTCCAGGTCTCGAGGCTGCGGTCGAGTTCGCTCGGTCGCGGTCTCTCGGTCTCTCCGGTCTCGAGGCTGCGCTCGAGTTCGCTTCGGTGCGGTCTCTCGGTCTCTCCAGGTCTCGAGGCTGCGCTCGAGTTCGCTCGGTCGCGGTCTCTCGGTCTCGAGACTGCGGTCGAGTTCGCTCGGTGCGGTCTCTCCCGGTCTCGAGACTGCGGTCGAGTTCGCTCGGTGCGGTCTCTCCCGGTCTCGAGACTGCGGTCGAGTTCGCTCGGTGCGGTCTCTCCCGGTCTCTCCAGGTCTCGAGGCTGCGCTCGAGTTCGCTCGGTGCGGTCTCTACAGGTCTCTCCAGGTCTCGAGACTGCGCTCGAGTTCGCTCGGTGCGGTCTCTACAGGTCTCTCCAGGTCTCGAGACTGCGCTCGAGTTCGCTCGGTGCGGTCAATCCGGGTCTCGAGACTGCGGTCGAGTTTCGCTCGGTGCGGTCTCTCCAGGTCTCTCCAGGTCTCGAGGCTGCGGTCGAGTTCGCTCGGTGCGGTCTCTCCCGGTCTCTCCCGGTCTCGAGGCTGCGCTCGAGTTCGCTCGGTGCGGTCTCTCCCGGTCTCTCCAGGTCTCGAGGCTGCGGTCGAGTTCGCTCGGTGCGGTCTCTCGGTCTCTCGGTCTCGAGCTGCGCTCGAGTTCGCTCGGTCGCGGTCTCTCCCGGTCTCTCCCGGTCTCGAGGCTGCGCTCGAGTTCGCTCGGTGCGGTCTCTCCCGGTCTCGAGACTGCGGTCGAGTTTCGCTCGGTGCGGTCTCTCCCGGTCTCGAGACTGCGGTCGAGTTCGCTCGGTGCGGTCTCTCCCGGTCTCTCCAGGTCTCGAGACTGCGCTCGAGTTCGCTCGGTGCGGTCTCTACAGGTCTCTCCAGGTCTCGAGACTGCGCTCGAGTTCGCTCGGTGCGGTCAATCCGGGTCTCGAGACTGCGGTCGAGTTTCGCTCGGTGCGGTCTCTCCAGGTCTCTCCAGGTCTCGAGGCTGCGGTCGAGTTCGCTCGGTGCGGTCTCTCCCGGTCTCTCCCGGTCTCGAGGCTGCGCTCGAGTTCGCTCGGTGCGGTCTCTCCCGGTCTCTCCAGGTCTCGAGGCTGCGGTCGAGTTCGCTCGGTGCGGTCTCTCCCGGTCTCTCCCGGTCTCGAGGCTGCGCTCGAGTTCGCTCGGTGCGGTCTCTCCCGGTCTCTCCCGGTCTCGAGGCTGCGCTCGAGTTCGCTCGGTGCGGTCTCTACAGGTCTCTCCAGGTCTCGAGACTGCGGTCGAGTTTCGCTCGGTGCGGTCTCTCCCGGTCTCTCCAGGTCTCGAGGCTGCGCTCGAGTTCGCTCGGTGCGGTCTCTCCCGGTCTCTCCAGGTCTCGAGGCTGCGGTCGAGTTCGCTCGGTGCGGTCTCTCCCGGTCTCTCCCGGTCTCGAGGCTGCGCTCGAGTTCGCTCGGTGCGGTCAATCCGGGTCTCGAGACTGCGGTCGAGTTTCGCTCGGTGCGGTCTCTCCCGGTCTCTCCAGGTCTCGAGGCTGCGGTCGAGTTCGCTCGGTGCGGTCTCTCCCGGTCTCTCCCGGTCTCTCCCGGTCTCGAGGCTGCGCTGGAGTTTCGCTCGGTGCGGTCTCTCCCGGTCTCGAGGCTGCGCTGGAGTTTCGCTCGGTGCGGTCTCTCCAGGTCTCTCCAGGTCTCGAGACTGCGGTTGAGTTTCGCTCGGTGCGGTCTCTCCCGGTCTCTCCAGGTCTCGAGGCTGCGCTCGAGTTCGCTCGGTGCGGTCTCTCCCGGTCTCTCCAGGTCTCGAGGCTGTTTCTTCTTCATTCATAAGTTTTCCTTTAGTTTGAAGCCCAGCCCTGTCGACTGCTCGTACTCATTTCTTCAGGTTAAACTGACACTCATCATCAGAGGCACTGATTCTCATCTCCTCTCGTCCAGAAAAGATCCGACTCCTGTGGACATAATGTTACGTGTTGATGTCACTATGTTACATTAAAAGATGGAGGCGTTGTACTTTGTAAAGTCCACTCTGATCTAAACTAATGCATGGTTGTTCTGCGTTTATCGTGAACAGGAAGAAAACTGCCAGAGGATTAATCAAAGAAAAAACTGTATATTTTCACTTTTTAAATAAAATCCTCTAAATGTCCATATTTTTCATGAACATAAGTGAACGTAACAACGACCAATGCATTTTAACGTTATATATTTTGATAAAAAAGTTGAAGTTGATATCAGAGAATGCCGTGTCTCGTCTGAAAATGAATGTTGTAAATATGTCAAATAATGTGAATTTATGTGAAAATAATATGTAAATAATGTTGAAACTCTGTCTGAAATGATATTTGTTCAAATGTTTGTGTGATGTTTTTTCTGTGGCAAGAGTTTTGTAAAGTGAAATAAAAGACAACTGCAGAAGGACAACGCCTCGCTTATTTTAAATATTTCTATATTTGGACTTTTGTCTCTGATAATGATGATCATTCTTAACAGTTACACTAGTTTTGTTTCTTTGCCAAAATTAAACAAATGTGTTTTGGAAAATTTTAGAGTGAAGCATTGAAGCAAGTTTGGTTTATTTTGATCACTTTCACTAAATTAATTTTCAGATGTATTTTTTATGCATTAAACCACAAAGTGTGGAATAAAATACTCAACATTTATAAATAATACCAAATATTTCTTCAAAAATCAAGCTAAAATCTTGAACTGTTTAAGTCAATAAAATACTGTATATCTTATCTCTGAGTACATTTATTTATTTTAGCAATTTTTTTTTTTTTTTAAATTAATTCAAGTTCTGGAAATTGAGTTTTTTTAATATATATTTGTCTCTAAAAGAAAACAAGAAAAGTGATTTTAGGTTTTAGTTGAATTTGAACAGGTTTTAGTTGGATTTAATCATGACAATAAGCAGTAAAAAAATAATTGTTAAAAGATCTTGCCTCATAAAAAAAAAAAAAAAAAGATTTTATTAAAATTTTATTTTAATGTTTATTTCAACACCATAAATGTTTTGTAATTTGTTTGGATTTGTGAAAAAAAAAGAAAAGGAAAGCACCAATCAAATTTTTATTACAAAATATTTATTAGTCGTTTGTTCAAAGCTAAACAAGTGCTTCACCATTTTGTAAAATAATGGATTAAATCATTTTACTGTTGTTTGAGGCAATAACAATATTTACATTCAAGAAATACAAACAATAACCCACTTTTCTAAAAAGTTTACCCCCCCCCCCAAACAAAAAACCCATCACGATAATAAAAACCTTTGAAAGAATCAGAGGAACAAAAACAAAGCAGAATTATTTAGTATTGCATTTAAATATTTTCTTCAGACATTTACAGTAAAAAGGTTCAAGTATTTTCCTCAGTTTTTGACCTGAGTTCCAGAAACAGCAGAACTTCACTTTGGATTGTTCAGTGAGTTTGGAGTAGCAGACAGGAGCAGGACAAAACGGAGCTTTTGGTTTAAGAAGGATTTGAACAGGTTTTATTTAAACTTTATCTGGATTAATGATTATGATTAATGAGAAAAGATGCTCTGATGCAAAATATTAAAAGGTGTTGTAACATGAAAATAACTGGATCATTGCTTTTTGATGAAATTTAAAACATGCTTCTCACTTTTCTTCTGAAGAAAATACAATAACTTTCCATTAAACCCCCTCTTACCCTGGAGGCTAAAACAGCGGCTGTATTTGGATTTAAACAGGTTTTAGATGGATCTGAACAGGTTTTAGATGGATCTGATCAGGTTTTAGTCAGATTGGAACAGGTTTTAGATGGATCTGAACAGGTTTTAGATGGATCTGAACAGGTTTTAGATGGATCTGAACAGGATTTAGATGGATCTGAACAGGTTTTAGATAGATCTGAACAGGATTTAGATGGATCTGATCAGGTTTTAGATGGATCTGAACAGGTTTTAGATGGATCTGATCAGGTTTTAGATGGATCTGATCAGGATTTAGATGGATCTGAACAGGTTTTAGATGGATCTGATCAGGTTTTAGATGGATCTGATCAGGTTTTAGATGGATCTGATCAGGTTTTAGATGGATCTGAACAGGTTTTAGATGGATCTGAACAGGTTTTAGATGGATTTGAACAGGTTTCAGGAGGATCTGAACAGGTTTTAGATGGATCTGATCAGGTTTTAGATGGATCTGAACAGGTTTTAGATGGATCTGAACAGGTTTTAGATGGATCTGATCAGGTTTTAGATGGATCTGAACAGGTTTTAGATGGATCTGATCAGGTTTTAGATGGATCTGAACAGGTTTTAGATGGATCTGATCAGGTTTTAGATGGATCTGAACAGGTTTTAGATGGATCTGAACAGGTTTTAGATGGATCTGAACAGGTTTTAGATGGATCTGATCAGGTTTTAGATGGATCTGAACAGGTTTTAGATGGATCTGAACAGGTTTTAGATGGATCTGATCAGGTTTTAGATGGATCTGTGGTGCGTTCACTGACAGTAAACCCAGCTGTAAACCTGAGGTTATAGCGGCTCCTGAGTCTGTCCAGTCTCGGAGCCGGTCTCGACTGGACTCTTGGACCTGGACTCGTTCTGGTTTTGTTGGATGATTCGTTTAGTTTCGTTGATGATGGCGCTCCTCACACAGAGCAGTCGGACCAGACCCGTCTGTCCCGCTGTCGCCATCCAGCAATGGGACGAGAGGTTAGGGCTGAAACGGATCTGAGGAACAAGAGCCAGAGGGGTTTAGAAGGATCTGACAGGTTTTAGATGGATTTGAACAGGTTTTAGTTGGATTTGAACAGGTTTAGTCAGATTTGAACAGGTTTTAGTTGGATCTGAACAGGTTTTAAATGGATCAGATAATGAGCTATGTACAGCCGTGTTGCCATGGTGACGGTTTACCTGTCACCTGTGAGGGGGGAAGTGTTCATCACGGTCAGGTCTTTGAGCTGAAAACAGCACTTTTCTGTTTCCAGTCGATATCCCTGCCTCCTCTTCATCTCCATAAACCCACTCCTCCTCCTCCTCCCCAGTTTTCGGAGGCTGCCCACCATTAAAACCTCGAGGCTTTCTCATTTTACACATCGTTAGGTTCAGGTGCTTTTATGGCTGCTCGTCTCGAGACAAGGGAGTTTATGAATGTCACTAACATTAAAGTCCAGACTAAACGAGAACAGGTCCAGACCAAAGTAATTCTTGTTCGAGAGAATTCGGGAGTTCCAGGATGTGGCGCTCTTATTTTGAAAAGGTACCTTGTGTAAAGCAGCGAGAGGGAAGTCATCGAGTCTCAGTGGCGTCTTCACTTCAGTGTCTTTCATCTGTTTCCACATGAGTCTGCGATCGAACTTAGAGAAGTTCCTCTGGAAGAGACGAGAACAGCTTTATTAACACCTGTTCAAGTCCAGCTAAAACCTGTTCAAGTCCACCTAAAACCTGTTCAAGTCCACCTAAAACCTGTTCAAGTCCACCTAAAACCTGTTCAAGTCCACCTAAAACCTGTTCAAATCCCCCTAAAACCTGTTCAAGTCCAACTAAAACCTGTTCAAGTCCACCTAAACCTGTTCAAGTCCACCTAAAACCTGTTCAAATCCACCTAAACCTGTTCAAGTCCAACTAAACCTGTTCAAGTCCAACTAAAACCTGTTCAAGTCCAGCTAAAACCTGTTCAAATCCACCTAAACCTGTTCAAGTCCAACTAAACCTGTTCAAGTCCAACTAAAACCTGTTCAAATCCAACTAATACCTGTTCAAATCCAACTAGAACCCGTTCAAGTCCAACTAAACCTGTTCAAATCCAACTAAAACCTGTTCAAATCCAACTAAACCCTGTTCAAATCCAACTAAAACCTGTTTAAGTCCAACTAGAACCTGTTCAAATCCACCTAAAACCTGTTCAAGTCCACCTAAACCTGTTCAAGTCCAACTAAACCTGTTCAAGTCCAACTAAAACCTGTTCAAATCCACCTAAAACCTGTTCAAGTCCACCTAAAACCTGTTCAAGTCCAACTAAACCTGTTCAAGTCCAACTAAAACCTGTTCAAATCCACCTAAAACCTGTTCAAGTCCACCTCTGCGATCGAACTTAGAGAAGTTCCTCTGGAAGAGACGAACAGCTTTATTAACACCTGTTCAAGTCCAGCTAAAACCTGTTCAAATCCACCTAAAACCTGTTCAAATCCACCTAAAACCTGTTCAAGTCCAACTAAAACCTGTTCAAATCCAACTAGAACCTGTTCAAATCCAACTAAAACCTGTTCAAATTCAACTAGAACCTGTTCAAGTCCAACTAAAACCTGTTCAAATCCAACTAAAACCTGTTCAAATCCAACTAGAACCTGTTCAAGTCCAACTAAACCTGTTCAAATCCAACTAAAACCTGTTTAAATCCAACTAAAACCTGTTCAAATCCAACTAAACCCTGTTCAAATCCAACTAGAACCTGTTCAAGTCCAACTAGAACCTGTTCAAGTCCAACTAAACCTGTTCAAATCCAACTAAAACCTGTTCAAGTCCAACTAAACCTGTTCAAATCCAACTAAAACCTCTTCAAATCCAACTAAAACCTGTTCAAATCCAACTAAAACCTGTTCAAGTCCAACTAGAACCTGTTCAAGTCCAACTAGAACCTGTTCAAGTCCAACTAGAACCTGTTCAAGTCCAACTAGAACCTGTTCAAGTCCAACTAAACCCTGTTCAAATCCAACTAAAACCTGTTCAAGTCCAACTAAACCCTGTTCAAATCCAACTAAAACCTGTTCAAGTCCAACTAAACCTGTTCAAATCCAACTAAAACCTCTTCAAATCTAACTAAACCCTGTTCAAATCCAACTAAAACCTGTTCAAGTCCAGCTAAAACCTGTTCAAGTCCACCTAAAACCTGTTCAAGTCCACCTAAAACCTGTTCAAGTCCACCTAAAACCTGTTCAAGTCCACCTAAAACCTGTTCAAATCCCCCTAAAACCTGTTCAAGTCCAACTAAAACCTGTTCAAGTCCACCTAAACCTGTTCAAGTCCACCTAAAACCTGTTCAAATCCACCTAAACCTGTTCAAGTCCAACTAAACCTGTTCAAGTCCAACTAAAACCTGTTCAAGTCCAGCTAAAACCTGTTCAAATCCACCTAAACCTGTTCAAGTCCAACTAAACCTGTTCAAGTCCAACTAAAACCTGTTCAAATCCAACTAATACCTGTTCAAATCCAACTAGAACCCGTTCAAGTCCAACTAAACCTGTTCAAATCCAACTAAAACCTGTTCAAATCCAACTAAACCCTGTTCAAATCCAACTAAAACCTGTTTAAGTCCAACTAGAACCTGTTCAAATCCACCTAAAACCTGTTCAAGTCCACCTAAACCTGTTCAAGTCCAACTAAACCTGTTCAAGTCCAACTAAAACCTGTTCAAATCCACCTAAAACCTGTTCAAGTCCACCTAAAACCTGTTCAAGTCCAACTAAACCTGTTCAAGTCCAACTAAAACCTGTTCAAATCCACCTAAAACCTGTTCAAGTCCACCTCTGCGATCGAACTTAGAGAAGTTCCTCTGGAAGAGACGAGAACAGCTTTATTAACACCTGTTCAAGTCCAGCTAAAACCTGTTCAAATCCACCTAAAACCTGTTCAAATCCACCTAAAACCTGTTCAAGTCCAACTAAAACCTGTTCAAATCCAACTAGAACCTGTTCAAATCCAACTAAAACCTGTTCAAATTCAACTAGAACCTGTTCAAGTCCAACTAAAACCTGTTCAAATCCAACTAAAACCTGTTCAAATCCAACTAGAACCTGTTCAAGTCCAACTAAACCTGTTCAAATCCAACTAAAACCTGTTTAAATCCAACTAAAACCTGTTCAAATCCAACTAAACCCTGTTCAAATCCAACTAGAACCTGTTCAAGTCCAACTAGAACCTGTTCAAGTCCAACTAAACCTGTTCAAATCCAACTAAAACCTGTTCAAGTCCAACTAAACCTGTTCAAATCCAACTAAAACCTCTTCAAATCCAACTAAAACCTGTTCAAATCCAACTAAAACCTGTTCAAGTCCAACTAGAACCTGTTCAAGTCCAACTAGAACCTGTTCAAGTCCAACTAGAACCTGTTCAAGTCCAACTAAACCCTGTTCAAATCCAACTAAAACCTGTTCAAGTCCAACTAAACCCTGTTCAAATCCAACTAAAACCTGTTCAAGTCCAACTAAACCTGTTCAAATCCAACTAAAACCTCTTCAAATCTAACTAAACCCTGTTCAAATCCAACTAAAACCTGTTCAAGTCCAGCTAAAACCTGTTCAAGTCCACCTAAAACCTGTTCAAGTCCACCTAAAACCTGTTCAAGTCCACCTAAAACCTGTTCAAGTCCACCTAAAACCTGTTCAAATCCCCCTAAAACCTGTTCAAGTCCAACTAAAACCTGTTCAAGTCCACCTAAACCTGTTCAAGTCCACCTAAAACCTGTTCAAATCCACCTAAACCTGTTCAAGTCCAACTAAACCTGTTCAAGTCCAACTAAAACCTGTTCAAGTCCAGCTAAAACCTGTTCAAATCCACCTAAACCTGTTCAAGTCCAACTAAACCTGTTCAAGTCCAACTAAAACCTGTTCAAATCCAACTAATACCTGTTCAAATCCAACTAGAACCCGTTCAAGTCCAACTAAACCTGTTCAAATCCAACTAAAACCTGTTCAAATCCAACTAAACCCTGTTCAAATCCAACTAAAACCTGTTTAAGTCCAACTAGAACCTGTTCAAATCCACCTAAAACCTGTTCAAGTCCACCTAAACCTGTTCAAGTCCAACTAAACCTGTTCAAGTCCAACTAAAACCTGTTCAAATCCACCTAAAACCTGTTCAAGTCCACCTAAAACCTGTTCAAGTCCAACTAAACCTGTTCAAGTCCAACTAAAACCTGTTCAAATCCACCTAAAACCTGTTCAAGTCCACCTCTGCGATCGAACTTAGAGAAGTTCCTCTGGAAGAGACGAGAACAGCTTTATTAACACCTGTTCAAGTCCAGCTAAAACCTGTTCAAATCCACCTAAAACCTGTTCAAATCCACCTAAAACCTGTTCAAGTCCAACTAAAACCTGTTCAAATCCAACTAGAACCTGTTCAAATCCAACTAAAACCTGTTCAAATTCAACTAGAACCTGTTCAAGTCCAACTAAAACCTGTTCAAATCCAACTAAAACCTGTTCAAATCCAACTAGAACCTGTTCAAGTCCAACTAAACCTGTTCAAATCCAACTAAAACCTGTTTAAATCCAACTAAAACCTGTTCAAATCCAACTAAACCCTGTTCAAATCCAACTAGAACCTGTTCAAGTCCAACTAGAACCTGTTCAAGTCCAACTAAACCTGTTCAAATCCAACTAAAACCTGTTCAAGTCCAACTAAACCTGTTCAAATCCAACTAAAACCTCTTCAAATCCAACTAAAACCTGTTCAAATCCAACTAAAACCTGTTCAAGTCCAACTAGAACCTGTTCAAGTCCAACTAGAACCTGTTCAAGTCCAACTAGAACCTGTTCAAGTCCAACTAAACCCTGTTCAAATCCAACTAAAACCTGTTCAAGTCCAACTAAACCCTGTTCAAATCCAACTAAAACCTGTTCAAGTCCAACTAAACCTGTTCAAATCCAACTAAAACCTCTTCAAATCTAACTAAACCCTGTTCAAATCCAACTAAAACCTGTTCAAGTCCAACTAGAACCTGTTCAAGTCCAACTAGAACCTGTTCAAGTCCAACTAGAACCTGTTCAAGTCCAACTAGAACCTTTACAGATCCATCTAAGACTTTTACTTTTAGGACCATTACAAACACCTGTCATTGATTTAGAAACAGTTTTATATTTTCGGGTCGTACCAGGTCGAAGTCCGTGAGCTTGAGGTAGTATTTCTTCACTGCTTCTCTGTAATTCATCTGCTGCGAGGCACAGATCTCCGTCAGGTTCTCATCAGAGCCGTTCTCTTTTTCCTCCGTCTCTCCTTCGACGGCCTTCTCCTCGTCTCCTCGTCCTGCAGACGTCTCCTCGGCTGCTTCCTCTTCTGTCGTCGTGAAAGGCACCATGGAAGTGAAGTAAACCGGCTGCAGACAGAGGCACAACACACGACTGGGGCTAAAAAAGTCTCCACAAATGAATAGAAAGATTCACGGCAGAATACATGATGCTCTTTAAAACAGTGACCAAACAGGATTTACAAGTTTGATAATGAGACGACAAAGTCTGACTTGAGCTACAATAAAAAAAAAAAGACAAAATGAGCAGTGACAGAGAAAAGGAGTCTTACGAAGCGCCTCTCGATGGTGCGTTTGCAGTGCTGTATCGGGGCGCAGAGCAGAGGTAAGGTGCACAGGATCACCTCTCCAACCGTGTCAGAGGTCGCGGCAAAGTTCAGCCACTCGGAGTACGCCATGGACTGGAGGAAACACGACAACATACAGTTCACTAAAGCTCCAGTGTTTGTTCAAAGGTCCTGGGAAAACATGACTCCATTAATCTTGTCTCGAGGTCAAAGGTCAGAGGACACTCACCCACATCGTCCCAGACCTCGGGGCAGCGAAGAAGGTCTGCATGCAGTGGTCGTAGTAATGCAGCCCATGAGAGCTGTATCTGTGAGAGACAGGAACACTTTTAACACTCGTCCTTTGAGTCGATACGACTCTGTTCAGTCTGGTTCAGTCTGGTTCAGTCCGGGTCAGTCTACTTCAGTCTACTTCAGTCCGGGTCAGTTTTCTTCAGTCTGGTACAGTCCGGGTCAATCCGGTTCATTCTTGTTCAGTCCAGTTTAGTCCGGTTCAGTCTAGTTCAGTCCAGTTCAAACTAGTTCAGTCCGGTTCAGTCTACTTCAGTCTGGTTCAGTCTGGTTCAGTCTGGTTTAGTCCGGTTCAGTCTACTTCAGTCCGGTTCTTCAGTCTGGTTCAGTCTACTTCAGTCTGGTTCAGTCTACTTCAGTCTGGTTCAGTCTAGTTCAGTCTACTTCAGTCTGGTTCAGTCTACTTCAGTCTACTTCAGTCTACTTCAGTCTGGTTCAGTCTACTTCTGTCTACTTCAGTCTGGTTCAGTCTACTTCAGTCTACTTCAGTCTACTTCAGTCTGGTTCAGTCTACTTCAGTCTACTTCAGTCTGGTTCAGTCTACTTCAGTCTACTTCAGTCTACTTCAGTCTGGTTCAGTCTACTTCAGTCTACTTCAGTCTACTTCAGTCTGGTTCAGTCTACTTCAGTCTACTTCAGTCTGGTTCAGTCTACTTCAGTCTACTTCAGTCTAGTTCAGTCTAGTTCAGTCTGGTCATTTAATCCAGAGGCTGCTGTAGTTTCCTTCAAAAGCATATTGTTGCCAGAAAATCATTTACTGAAAACAGGACATATTCCTTTAAGTTTTTACAGAATATTTCACAGTTTTTACAGAATATTTCACGTTAGAGATAAAAGGTTAGAGTTTGGTGTAACAGGATGACTCTGTATTTTAAAGACACTGGTGTAAAAACAGTAACAGAGTTTTCTGGTGGAACCTGACTGAGGCTGAGGTTTATAATAAAAGTAAATCTCACGCTGCGAAGGCCGTCTCTTCTGCGAGCAGGAGCCCCGAGGCGTTCAGGGGCCAGGACACTTCGGTGATCAGGCACCGCTTCTGGACCGTGATGGGTTCGTAAAACCTGGTCAGGTCCCAGGTTTTAACGAAGCGGTCCTCTCCGGTCGTGACCAGCAGGTTTCTACAAAAAACGAGGAGTCGACTTTACACAGAACATGTCCTCACTGTGTTCCTCTGAAAATGAACCTGAGCAAACACTTTATTTAAGAAGCTAAACAATCCAGTTCTTGTTTTGTTCTGGAGAATAATGTGAAAATACACTTTGTCTTTTGTCTGACGTGAGTCCCACTGAAAAATTTAAAATCTATTAAATATTAGTTTCATTCCTTCAGCTTCGATCAAAACATGTCAGTTTTAGAGAAAACCCTGGAAAAACCTGTTCAAATCCAACTAAAACCTGTTCAAATCCAACTAAAACCTGTTCAAATCCAACTAAAACCAGTTAAAATCCAAATAAAACCTGTTCAAATCCAACTAAAATCAGTTAAAATCCAACTAAAACCTGTTCAAATCCAACTAAAACCTGTTCAGACCCAAATAAAACCTGTTCAAATCCAACTAAAACCTGCTCAAATGTATCTAAAACCTGTTCAAATCCAACTAAAACCAGTTAAAATCCAACTAAAACCTGTTCAAATCCAACTAAAACCAGTTAAAATCCAACTAAAACCTGTTCAAATCCAACTAAAACCAGTTAAAATCCAACTAAAACCTGTTCAAATCCAACTAAAACCTGTTCAAATCCAACTAAAACCTGTTCAGACCCAAATAAAACCTGTTCAAATCCAACTAAATCCAGTTCAAATCCAACTAATACCTGTTCAAATCCAACTAAAACCTGTTCAAATCCAACTAATACCTGTTCAAATCCAACTAAAACCTGTTAGAATCCAACTAAAACCTGTTCAAATCCAACTAAAATCTGTTCAAATCCAACTAAAACCTGTTCAAATCCAACTAAAACCAGTTCAAATCCAACTTAAACCTGTTCAAATAAAACTAAAACCTGTTCAAATCCATCTAAAACCTGTTCAAATCCAACTAAAACCTGTTCAAATTCAACTAAAACCAGTTCAAATCCAACTAATACCTGTTCAAATCCAACTAAAACCTGTTCAAATCCAACTAATACCTGTTCAAATCCAACTAAAACCTGTTAGAATCCAACTAAAACCTGTTCAAATCCAACTAAAACCTGTTCAAATCCATCTAAAACCTGTTCAAATCCAACTAAAACAAGAATACTATTTAAAAAGGTTAAATAGTATTCTTGTTGTAACATGTAATCATGTTAAGGGTTGGTTTCCTCCTTCCTCTTCTGAAGGCCATGTTCCTGGATCAGTAACTTCATAAATGATAAATAACAGTGAGTTTTAATGAGAAATCCCGAGGAGCATTAGTCGAGTTAATCACCAGAACACATTAATTATTAAAAACAGAGCATGTCACAGCGAAAGGCTCTGGAACAGGCCTCAGGACTGATCCACAAACATCAAAAACCTGTTTAAATCTGTCTTATACTTTCTCTTCAACATTTTTGAAAACTGCAGAGAAACTTTGTGGAAGTAGGTTAGATATTTGTCATGTTTTAAGGCCGACAGCTACTTAAAAACCCCGTCTGCACGGCTCTAAAGGTCTTCAGAGGCCAGACGACTCTGACCGTCCGCTCATATCCGATTTTTAATAAAACGTCTGGATACTGCAGCGTCAGAGAATCCCCGCGGCTCCGTCCCGTCGTTCATCAGCCGAGTAATGGAGCGAGGAAAAAGAATGTAGGAGGGAAGTGTTAGAGCGGTGACCTTTTATCTCGAGACGCCGGAGCCTCGGCTGTGGATGATACTGTCCGTGTGACACTTCCTCAGGGTTGTCTCAGGATCAGAGTCGCTGGAGCAGAACACGGCTTTGACAGGACTTTATTTAAAGACTTATGTTTTAGAAAAGGCTCCACCAAACCACATTACGATCGTTGACGGGCCTCAAACAGCTGAAGATCCTTTAGTTTAACTCGTCAGTAACACACTTCATCAGTAAATCGAGGTAAAAAAAATAAATAAATAGATGTATCGGTAAAAGAAGTCACCTAAAGATGGAGTTCCACAGGGGTCTATCCTCACACCTCTTTACTTTTGTACAGGTTCTTATTGTGTTTAATGGGTTTTGTTTTCACGGCTCTGGACCACATCCATAAAATACTTTAAAATTCAATATGTTAATGTGATTTAACAGTGAATTATATGAACATGCTTTGAAAGAGTAAAACGTTGCACTGATGTGTCAGATATAAAGAAACACAAATGTTTGGATGAACATTACTGTTTGAGACGGATATTACATAATGGATCATTTATTGTGCAGCTCTAAAGCATATTTAAGTGAAGTATTCGAGCCTCTTTTGCAGTGAAACTAAAAGAATAGTTTATTTGAGCTCGTAGTAAATCAGTTCGACACAGTGGAGGTTTATGGAGCAGGTGGAGCTTCAGTGAGGTACCTGGAGGCGGGGCAGAAGGCCAGCGCTCGGACAGCGTTGTCGTGAGCCACGAGACACTGGTACGGCAGCAGACTCATGGACCCGTCAGCTTCTCTCACTCTCAGCAGAGACGACTTCGTGGTGAGGTCCCACAAACCCACGTTCCCTGAAAAACACAGTCTGTGAAGTCAAGCGTTTTAGAAAAGAACTGTTCGGACTTTGTCTTCTGCTGTTTTTTATTTTTAATTGTATTACATCCTGATTTGAGCAACAAGAATCCAATTTCCCAAAGAATTCCTCATCAATAAGTCTAAAAAGCTTTAGATTTACTGGATTTGAACAGTTCTTAGTTGGATCTAAGCAGGTTCTAAATATTTGAACAGGTTTAAGTTGGATTTGAACAGGTTTTGTTTAGGTTTGAACAGGTTTTAGTTGGACTTGAACAGGTTTTAGGTGGATTTGAACAGGTTTTAGTTGGGTTTGAACAGGTTTTAGTCGGGTTTGAACAGGTTTTAGATGGATTTGAACAGGTTTTAGTTGGGTTTGAACAGGTTTTAGTTGGATTTGAACAGGTTTAAGTCGGGTTTGAACAGGTTTTAGTTGGATTTGAACAGGTTTAAGTTGGATTTGAACAGGTTTTAGTCGGATTTGAACAGGTTTTAGTCGGGTTTGAACAGGTTTTAGTTGAATTTGAACAGGTTTAAGATGGACTTGAACAGGTTTTAGTCGGATTTGAACAGGTTTTAGTCGGGTTTGAACAGGTTTTAGTTGGGTTTGAACAGGTTTTAGTCGGGTTTGAACAGGTTTTATTTGGGTTTGAACAGGTTTTAGATGGGTTTGAACAGGTTTTAGATGGGTTTGAACAGGTTTTAGTTGGGTTTGAACAGGTTTTAGATGGGTTTGAACAGGTTTTAGTTGGGTTTGAACAGGTTTTAGATGGGTTTGAACAGGTTTTAGTTGGGTTTGAACAGGTTTTAGATGGGTTTGAACAGGTTTTAGTTGGGTTTGAACAGGTTTTAGATGGGTTTGAACAGGTTTTAGTTGGGTTTGAACAGGTTTTAGTTGGGTTTGAACAGGTTTTAGATGGGTTTGAACAGGTTTTAGTCGGGTTTGAACAGGTTTTAGTCGGGTTTGAACAGGTTTGATTGGGGTAAATCTAAATGTGACATGTTTAATTGAATGTATATATGAAGGACTTTATTCTAATAACCTCAGAAGCAGAATTATATATAAACAGGACAGTAACAGAAAAGCGTGTGGTTCTCAGAAAAGAAAGGTCTGCCTGGTTTTGCTTTAAAGACCCGTGCAGACACCGTACCGTCGTAGAACCCGATGGCGATGATGTCGTGGGGTTTCTGTGGGAGCCAGTCCAGGGCCAGGACCTGTCCACTCTGAGTCAGACGAGGAGCTTTAAACGCGCCCAGCTTCAGAGTCATCACCGCTTTGGCCTGAAAACACAAGAAACACTGAAGCAGAGCAGCGTTTGTACGACCACTGGACAAATGAATGAACCACAGCGTCGTAGAGAAGAAGCAGAGTTTATCGTCTCACAGGGTTTATGGGAGCTGTAAAAGTGAGCGTACCTTGTAGATCGGAGGCACACGACTGGACCGTTCTGTAAAAGAAATCAAAGTCAGGTCAGTAACATGGATCTCCTTTAAAACAAGAATGTACTGTCTGGTTTTAGACGGATCTGAACAGGTTTTAGATAGAGTTGATCAGGTTCTAGTTGGATCTGAACAGGTTTTAGATGGATTTGATCAGGTTTTAGATGGAGTTGAACAGGTTCTAGATGGTCTGAACAGGTTTTAGATAAATATGATCAGGTTCTAGATGGATCTGAACAGGTTTTAGATAGAGTTGATCAGGTTCTAGCTGGATTTGAACAGGTTCTAGTTGGATCTGAACAGGTTTTAGATGGATTTGATCAGGTTTTAGATGGAGTTGAACAGGTTCTAGCTGGATTTGATCAGGTTCTAGATGGATCTGAACAGGTTTTAGTTGGATCTGAACAGGTTTTAGATAAATATGATCAGGTTTTAGATGGATCTGAACAGGTTTTCGTTGGATTAGAACAGGTTTTAGATGGATTTGATCAGGTTTTAGATGGAGTTGAACAGGTTTTAACTGGATCAGAACAGGTTTTAGTTGGATCTGAACAGGTTTTAGCTGGATCTGAACAGGTTTTAGTTGGGTTTGAACAGGTTTTAGTTGGTTTTGAACAGGTTTTAGTTGGATCTGAACAGGTTTTAGTTGGGTTTGAACAGGTTTTAGTTGGTTTTGAACAGGTTTTAGTTGGTTTTGAACAGGTTTTAGTCGGGTTTGAACAGGTTTTAGTCGGGTTTGAACAGGTTTTAGCTGGATCTGAACAGGTTTTAGCTGGATCTGAACAGGTTTTAGTTGGTTTTGAACAGGTTTTAGCTGGATCTGAACAGGTTTTAGTTGGGTTTGAACAGGTTTTAGTTGGGTTTTGAACAGGTTTTAGTTGGTTTTGAACAGGTTTTAGCTGGATCTGAACAGGTTTTAGCTGGATCTGAACAGGTTTTAGATGGGTTTGAACAGGTTTTAGCTGGATCTGAACAGGTTTTAGTTGGGTTTGAACAGGTTTTAGTTGGTTTTGAACAGGTTTTAGTTGGTTTTGAACAGGTTTTAGTCGGGTTTGAACAGGTTTTAGATGGGTTTGAACAGGTTTTAGCTGGATCTGAACAGGTTTTAGTTGGTTTTGAACAGGTTTTAGTCGGGTTTGAACAGGTTTTAGTCGGGTTTGAACAGGTTTTAGCTGGATCTGAACAGGTTTTAGCTGGATCTGAACAGGTTTTAGCTGGATCTGAACAGGTTTTAGTTGGGTTTGAACAGGTTTTAGTTGGGTTTTGAACAGGTTTTAGTTGGTTTTGAACAGGTTTTAGTCGGGTTTGAACAGGTTTTAGCTGGATCTGAACAGGTTTTAGCTGGATCTGAACAGGTTTTAGTTGGGTTTGAACAGGTTTTAGTTGGGTTTTGAACAGGTTTTAGTTGGTTTTGAACAGGTTTTAGTCGGGTTTGAACAGGTTTTAGCTGGATCTGAACAGGTTTTAGTTGGGTTTGAACAGGTTTTTGTCGGGTTTGAACAGGTTTTAGTCGGGTTTGAACAGGTTTTAGCTGGATCTGAACAGGTTTTAGTTGGGTTTGAACAGGTTTTAGTTGGTTTTGAACAGGTTTTAGTTGGTTTTGAACAGGTTTTAGTCGGGTTTGAACAGGTTTTAGCTGGATCTGAACAGGTTTTAGTTGGGTTTGAACAGGTTTTAGTTGGTTTTGAACAGGTTTTAGTTGGATTTGAACAGGTTTTAGTCGGGTTTGAACAGGTTTTAGATGGGTTTGAACAGGTTTTAGCTGGATCTGAACAGGTTTTAGTTGGTTTTGAACAGGTTTTAGTCGGGTTTGAACAGGTTTTAGTCGGGTTTGAACAGGTTTTAGCTGGATCTGAACAGGTTTTAGCTGGATCTGAACAGGTTTTAGCTGGATCTGAACAGGTTTTAGTTGGGTTTGAACAGGTTTTAGTTGGGTTTTGAACAGGTTTTAGTTGGTTTTGAACAGGTTTTAGTCGGGTTTGAACAGGTTTTAGCTGGATCTGAACAGGTTTTAGCTGGATCTGAACAGGTTTTAGTTGGGTTTGAACAGGTTTTAGTTGGGTTTTGAACAGGTTTTAGTTGGTTTTGAACAGGTTTTAGTCGGGTTTGAACAGGTTTTAGCTGGATCTGAACAGGTTTTAGTTGGGTTTGAACAGGTTTTTGTCGGGTTTGAACAGGTTTTAGTCGGGTTTGAACAGGTTTTAGCTGGATCTGAACAGGTTTTAGTTGGGTTTGAACAGGTTTTAGTTGGTTTTGAACAGGTTTTAGTCGGGTTTGAACAGGTTTTAGCTGGATCTGAACAGGTTTTAGTTGGTTTTGAACAGGTTTTAGTCGGATTTGAACAGGTTTTAGCTGGATCTGAACAGGTTTTAGCTGGATCTGAACAGGTTTTAGCTGGATCTGAACAGGTTTTAGCTGGCTCTAAACAATGCTGATTAGAAGCCTCTATAATCACGTCTGTGTTTAACGGCGGCTGAAACCAAGAAAACCCAGTCAGACATCATTAGTTCTGTGTCCAGCCTCTGAGAGGGTCCCTGCGAGTCCCGGATCCACACCCCCTCTTCTCTCCCCTCCCTCTCGTCCCCCTCTTCTCACCCCTCTCCCCTCGTCCCTCCCCTCCCCGTCCCTCAGACTCAGAGTCAGAAACACTGATATCTGTCGCTCTGACCTGAGGTGAACCTCTGCCGTCCGTCAGTGTCATTATCCAACATGGCTCTGAACATCGGCTCTACAGGCTTTATAATCCTCAGATCTCAGTCTGGATTTGGCTCCGGGTTTTTTAGCTGTGTCCAGTGGAAGAAGGCCCACAGAAGTAAATAACTGTTTGATTATTTTCTTGCTGAGGCAGTGCAGTTTGAACAATCGTCCGGTAATTACAGCCAACATTTAGAGACAAAGCCCGACAGGCGTTGTTCTCTCGTGACCCTCCGGCAGCAGCCGCTACAGAGTCTCACTGAGCTCTTCTCAGAGACGTCAGAAACGTTACCGAACAGACACAGGCCCAGATTAACACAATTTACCAAACACAAAATCCAGCGTCCCCCTGAGTCTGCAGGGCCATCAGTGTACCGCCTAAAACAGATCTTTGACCCTGATTTCTTTATGAACGCCTCTCAAACCTGTCCCAGGCCCCTCTGAGCCTCGGATGATTGACAGAGACGTGTGGATGTGAGCTGCTAAACCCTAAATTCATGGCTGCGAACACAAACGAGCGCCTCGGTGATGCATCTTCTTTGTCATTTCAATTATAGATCCTTGTCTGATGGAAACGCCGCCGTAAATTATGTGCCATCCTTCGTTCCGCCTTTTGTCTTTCTCTGCCTCAAAACGGGTCCTCCTTCATCCTGTGGTTTTAACGGCCCTTTTCTCTTCTGCCGCTCCTCGCTTATTCATCCTCCTCCCGAGCACAAAAGCCTTTTATAATTATCTGCCGCAGACCAGGCTTTTTTAGCACGATTTCACCTTTCACCTCTCGGGCTGACGAGGAAACACATGGCTGCTTTTCTCGACGTGAGGGAGCTCGTTTTCAGTCAGAGCTGGAGCCCTTGGTTAATGTTCCCACACTGCGTTAGATTTTATACATCTTTGAAATCATGGAAGAATCATCTAATCAATATTGTTTGTGGAGAACTTAATAATGTTGTAATAATTACAATGGAATAATTCTCTCTTTGCCACCAAAGAGCTTCTGGAACCGAATAAACTATTTCATACTTGTGTCTTTGAAAGAGAAGATTACACTACATTCCTTCAGTTTTACAACAAACAATCCTTTTTGAGAATTTAAGTGGATTTGAACAGGTTTTAGATACATTTGAGCAGGTTTTAGTTGGATTAGAGCAGGTTTTAGTTGGATTTGAACAGGTTTTAGTTGGATTTGAACAGGTTTTAGTTGGATTTAAATAGGTTTTAGTTGGATTTGAACAGGTTTTAGTTGGATTTGAACAGGTTTTAGTTGGATTTAAAGAGGTTTTAGTTGGATTTGAACAGGTTTTAGATAAATTTGAGCAGGTTTTAGTTGGATTTGAACAAGTTTTAGTTGGATTTGAACAGGTTTTAGATAAATTTGAGCAGGTTTTAGTTGGATTTGAACAGGTTTTAGTTGGATTTGAACAGGTTTTAGATAAATTTGAACAGGTTTTAGTGGGATTTGAACAGGTTTTAGTTGGATTTGAACAGGTTTTAGATAAATTTGAGCAGGTTTTATTTTGATTTGAACAGGTTTTAGATAAATTTGAACAGGTTTTAGTTGGATTTGAACAGGTTTTAGTTGGATTTGAACAGGTTTTAGATACATTTGAACAGGTTTTAGTTGGATTTGAGCAGGTTTTAGTTGGATTTAAAGAGGTGTTAGTTGGATTTGAACAGGTTTTAGATACATTTGAACAGGTTTTAGTTGGATTTGAGCAGGTTTTAGTTGGATTTAAAGAGGTGTTAGTTGGATTTGAACAGGTTTTAGTTGGATTAGAGCAGGTTTTAGTTGGATTTGAACAGGTTTTAGTTGGATTTGAACAGGTTTTAGTTGGATTTGAACAGGTTTTAGTTGGATTTAAAGAGGTTTTAGTTGGATTTGAACAGGTTTTAGATAAATTGGAGCAGGTTTTAGTTGGATTTGAACAGGTTTTAGTAAAAACAGTGCATTAATAACTGAAACATTGCAGTTAAAGTAAACTCTCTCAGTAAAAGCCTCCCTCTGCGTGAGTTCATTCGGACGGTTGCTCTGCGACCTTTCTTTCACTCAATAACCCACGCTCGTGAGCGGGAGGCCGAGGCAGCGAGCCAACGACCCGTGGCTCTGGGACAAAATGGAAACTCACAAAAGCGAAAAGAAAAAAAGGGCAGAATAAAGTGCGTACGAGCCGCAGCTCTGGAGATCTTAATCACAAAAACAAGTCGAGTGTAATAGAACAGAATTAAGAGCTGCCTGAATATAGAGCGCTTCTTTTACAGTAAATATTAACACTGCAGGTGGACATGAGGTAATTCAATCTGAGGCTTTAATGAAAGACAATAAAATGTAAAATATAATCCATAAACATGTAAATCCAGTGCATCCATGTGTCCTTCATGTGAACGGCTTTAGGAACAGGACGTGACAAATATGTTTTTATTAAATGAGAACGACACCAGCTCACACAGACCTGTGACTGAAAACACCTGCTTTTAAAGGATTGTGTGAAATGATAAAGTAAAGTACTTAAGATGCTCATTCTTGGGTCAATGTTTACATATTTTTCCATAAATTAGAGTTTTAGAGTGTGTTTAAGAAGCCGATTAAACGACAGCGTGTTTTTCAGAAACTGATTCTGTTCTGGATCGACTTTTCTTTTCAGAGGCTTCTTGAATTTGTCTTTATTGGATAAAAACATTGGATTGAAGTTAATACGATGTAAAAACTACAATATTAGAAAAATAACTGTTTTACTGTTACTATTAAACATCATGTTTCAGAGTGTTACACAACCTTAGTTTGCTCTAGCCATTAACAAAAATATTTAAACAAATGTTTGGTTAGTAGGATTTAAACAGGTCTTAGTAGGATTTAAACAGGTCTTAGTAGGATTTAAACAGGTCTTAGTTGGATTTGAACAGGTTTTAGTTGGATTTGAACAGGTTTTAGTTGGATTTGAACAGGTTTTAGATAAATTGGAGCAGGTTTAAGTTTTATTTGAACAGGTTTTAGTTGTATTTGAACAGGTTTTAGGTGTATTTGAACAGGTTTTAGATAAATTTGAGCAGGTTTTAGTTGGATTAGAGCAGGTTTTAGTTGGATTTGAACAGGTTTTAGTTGGATTTGAACAGGTTTTAGTTGGATTTAAATAGGTTTTAGTTGGATTTGAACAGGTTTTAGTTGGATTTGAACAGGTTTTAGTTGGATTTAAAGAGGTTTTAGTTGGATTTGAACAGGTTTTAGATAAATTTGAGCAGGTTTTAGTTGGATTTGAACAAGTTTTAGTTGGATTTGAACAGGTTTTAGATAAATTTGAGCAGGTTTTAGTTGGATTTGAACAGGTTTTAGTTGGATTTGAACATGTTTTAGATAAATTTGAACAGGTTTTAGTGGGATTTGAACAGGTTTTAGTTGGATTTGAACAGGTTTTAGATAAATTTGAGCAGGTTTTATTTTGATTTGAACAGGTTTTAGATAAATTTGAACAGGTTTTAGTTGGATTTGAACAGGTTTTAGTTGGATTTGAACAGGTTTTAGATACATTTGAACAGGTTTTAGTTGGATTTGAGCAGGTTTTAGTTGGATTTAAAGAGGTGTTAGTTGGATTTGAACAGGTTTTAGTTGGATTAGAGCAGGTTTTAGTTGGATTTGAACAGGTTTTAGTTGGATTTAAAGAGGTTTTAGTTGGATTTGAACAGGTTTTAGTTGGATTTGAGCAGGTTTTAGTTGGATTTAAAGAGGTTTTAGTTGGATTTGAACAGGTTTTAGTAAAAACAGTGCATTAATAACTGAAACATTGCAGTTAAAGTAAACTCTCTCAGTAAAAGCCTCCCTCTGCGTGAGTTCATTCGGACGGTTGCTCTGCGACCTTTCTTTCACTCAATAACCCACGCTCGTGAGCGGGAGGCCGAGGCAGCGAGCCAACGACCCGTGGCTCTGGGACAAAATGGAAACTCACAAAAGCGAAAAGAAAAAGGGTAGAATAAAGTGCGTACGAGCCGCAGCTCTGGAGATCTTAATCACAAAAACAAGTCGAGTGTAATAGAACAGAATTAAGAGCTGCCTGAATATAGAGCGCTTCTTTTACAGTAAATATTAACACTGCAGGTGGACATGAGGTAATTCAATCTGAGGCTTTAATGAAAGACAATAAAATGTAAAATATAATCCATAAACATGTAAATCCAGTGCATCCATGTGTCCTTCATGTGAACGGCTTTAGGAACAGGACGTGACAAATATGTTTTTATTAAATGAGAACGACACCAGCTCACACAGAGCCGTCACTGAAAACACCTGCTTTTAAAGGATTGTGTGAAATGATAAAGTAAAGTACTTAAGATGCTCATTCTTGGGTCAATGTTTACATATTTTTCCATAAATTAGAGTTTTAGAGTGTGTTTAAGAAGCCGATTAAACGACAGCGTGTTTTTCAGAAACTGATTCTGTTCTGGATCGACTTTTCTTTTCAGAGGCTTCTTGAATTTGTCTTTATTGGATAAAAACATTGGATTGAAGTTAATACGATGTAAAAACTACAATATTAGAAAAATAACTGTTTTACTGTTACTATTAAACATCATGTTTCAGAGTGTTACACAACCTTAGTTTGCTCTAGCCATTAACAAAAATATTTAAACAAATGTTTGGTTAGTAGGATTTAAACAGGTCTTAGTAGGATTTAAACAGGTCTTAGTAGGATTTAAACAGGTCTTAGTAGGATTTAAACAGGTCTTAGTAGGATTTAAACAGGTCTTAGTTGGATTTGAACAGGTTTTAGTTGGATTTGAACAGGTTTTAGTTGGATTTGAACAGGTTTTAGTTGGATTTGAACAGGTTTTAGATGGATTTGAACAGGTTTTAGATACATTTGAACAGGTTTTAGTTGGATTTGAACAGGTTTTAGTTGAATTTGAACAGGTTTTAGTTGAATTTGAACAGGTTTTAGTTGGATTTGAACAGGTTTTACATGGATTTGAACAGGTTTTACATGGATTTGAACAGGTTTTAGTTGGATTTGAACAGGTTTTAGTTGGATTTGAACAGGTTTAAGTTGGATTTGAACAGGTTTAAGTTGGATTTGAACAGGTTTTAGTTGAATTTGAACAGGTTTTACATGGATTTGAACAGGTTTTAGTTGGATTTGAACAGGTTTTACATGGATTTGAACAGGTTTTAGTTAGATTTAAACAGGTTTTAGTTGGATTTAAACAGGTTTTAGTTGGATTTGAACAGGTTTAACATAGATTTGAACAGATTTTAGTTGGATTTAAACAGGTTTTGTTGGATTTGAACAGGTCTTAGATAGATTTACTGCTCATTTTGCGAAATAGAAATCCAAGATCTTTTCTCCCAGTCACATAAACACCACCTGATGCCGTCTGTCGTTAAATGATTCACACAAATCCTGAGCTCTGTCTCTAAATCCTGATTTGAGACGGACTTCAGGAGCTCCGTCTCTAAATCCTGATTTGAGACAGACTTCAGGAGCTCCGTCTCTAAATCCTGATTTGAGACAGACTTCAGGAGCTCTGTCTCTAAATCCTGATTTGAGACAGACTTCAGGAGCTCTGTCTCTAAATCCTGATTTGAGACAGACTTCAGGAGCTCTGTCTCTAAATCCTGATTTGAGACAGACTTCAGGAGAGCTCTGTCTCTAAATCCTGATTTGAGACAGACTTCAGGAGCTCCGTCTCTAAATCCTGATTTGAGACAGACTTCAGGAGCTCTGTCTCTAAATCCTGTTCTACGACGGACTTCAGGAGCTCCGTCTCTAAATCCTGTTCTACGACGGACTTCAGGAGCTCTGTCTCTAAATCCTGATTTGAGACAGACTTCAGGAGCTCCGTCTCTAAATCCTGATTTGAGACAGACTTCAGGAGCTCTGTCTCTAAATCCTGATTTGAGACGGACTTCAGGAGCTCCGTCTCTAAATCCTGATTTGAGACGGACTTCAGGAGCTCTGTCTCTAAATCCTGATTTGAGACAGACTTCAGGAGCTCCGTCTCTAAATCCTGATTTGAGACAGACTTCAGGAGCTCTGTCTCTAAATCCTGTTCTACGACGGACTTCAGGAGCTCCGTCTCTAAATCCTGTTCTACGACGGACTTCAGGAGCTCTGTCTCTAAATCCTGATTTGAGACAGACTTCAGGAGCTCCGTCTCTAAATCCTGATTTGAGACAGACTTCAGGAGCTCTGTCTCTAAATCCTGATTTGAGACGGACTTCAGGAGCTCCGTCTCTAAATCCTGATTTGAGACGGACTTCAGGAGCTCTGTCTCTAAATCCTGATTTGAGACAGACTTCAGGAGCTCTGTCTCTAAACGGGAGTCGATGGTTCTGTGCGTTTGCTGAACTGAAATGTTATGAAGAGGAGCAGAACGGGAAAAGCCTCAGACGAACAGTAGCTGCTGCTGGAGCCCGGCGTGTGATGGATGTGGCAGATAAACTCACATTAATCTCTTACATACAGTCTTTTTCCAGGCCACGGCCCGGAGGCAGTGACGCAGTGATCTGAACAGAGCCCCTGCCATCTATAACGCCAGCCCCGACCCTCCTGCAGCGAGCGGGACACAGTCCAGCAGAGCCGGGGTTCAGACCCCCGAGCACTCAAGACCGACGGGAGGTCCATCACATTAAACACCCCTTCAGCTCACGTTAATGTCCGACAGATGATTGATAGAAGACTGTGTGATGGATGTCTGCTCAATGTGTTTGAGAAAATACAATAATTGTGCACAATTTAAACAGGTTTGAGATGGATTTGAACTGGTTTTAGTCGGATTTAAACATGTTTTAGCTGGATTTAAACAGGTTTGAGATGGATTTGAACTGGTTTTAGTCGGATTTGAGCAGGTTTGAGATGGATTTGAACTGGTTTTAGTCGGATTTGAGCAGGTTTGAGATGGATTTGAACTGGTTTTAGTCGGATTTGAGCAGGTTTGAGATGGACTTGAACTGGTTTTAGTTGGATTTAAACATGTTTTAGCTGGATTTAAACAGGTTTGAGATGGATTTGAACTGGTTTTAGTTGGATTTAAACATGTTTTAGCTGGATTTAAACATGTTTTAGCTGGATTTAAACATGTTTTAGCTGGATTTAAACAGGTTTGAGATGGATTTGAACTGGTTTTAGTCGGATTTGAGCAGGTTTGAGATGGATTTGAACTGGTTTTAGTCGGATTTGAGCACATGTGCAGAGTATGGACCAGGTCAGAGCCAGAGGTGATGGACACAGTGGAGCAGCAGAAACACTGAGGACTGAAAGAGGAGGAGCTACAGAAGACGTGGAAGGCAGAGACACTAAAAGTGGGAGGAGACAACAGAAGAGCTCTGTCCAGAAGAGCGGCAGCTAGGCCTTTAGTAAAGAACACAAGCTTGATCCACCAGAGGCAGAACTGAGTTATTCTTTTACATCTTATAAAGCACCTGAACATGTTTCCTGTGTCGCCTCAGCTCAGAGAAAACAGAGACTGAAGGATGCACTGCAGTAAAAGTGGAGCTGTTAAAATGGTTGGATGATCCTACAGAAGCACACACAGGTGGAACTCTGGCCGGACCTGGGCCAACACTGCCCTCTGGTGGTTTTACTGAGAGTCGCAGAGAAAGGCTGATAATTGATGAAAAGGTCAGAAATATGGATCTGATAACTGCAGCTCTATTTTTCATTTGTCCTGTGGGTTTGGAAAGAACTGCATCAGAGAAAAAAAAGGAAATGATGAAGAAAATTAATCTTGGAGGATGACACCCACATCTTCTGGACTTGAAAAATGTTGGACCGATAACAATCTAAACATTCAGTTAAAGGACTATTTATTAAAGATGGCGCCTCCTTTGTGTCAGTGACTTGTATTTATCCAGAGCCTGTTGTTGATTAGAGCTGTCACAGTGACCTGTTCAGGGACACTCTGTAAAATACACATCTTCTCTCAGAACAAACATTCAAGATAGTCTTAAATGAATCCCACTACCTGTTCAAATCCCACTAAAACCTGTTCAAATCCCACTAAAATCTGCTCAAATCTATCTAAAACCTGTACAAATCCCACTAAAACCTGTTCAAATCACACTAAAACCTGTTCAAACCCCACTAAAACCTGTTCAAACCCCACTAAAACCTGTTCAAATCCATCTAAAACCTGTTCAAATCCATCTAAAACCTGTTCAAATCCATCTAAAACCTGTTCAAACCGCACTAAAACCTGTTCAAATCCATCTAAAACCTGTTCAAACCCAACTAAAACCTGTTCAAATCCATCGAAAACCTGTTCAAATCCATCTAAAACCTGTTCAAATCCATCTAAAACCTGTTCAAATCCATCTAAAACCTGTTTAAGTCCCACTAAAATCTGTTCAAATCCATCTAAAACCTGTTCAAATCCATCTAAAACATGTTCAAATCCCACTAAAACATGTTCAAACCCCACTAAAACCTGTTCAAACCCCACTAAAACCTGTTCAAACACCACTAAAACCTGTTCAAATCCATCTACAACCTGTTCAAATCCATCTAAAACCTGTTCAAACCGCACTAAAACCTGTTCAAATCCATCTAAAACCTGTTCAAACCCCACTAAAACCTGTTCAAATCCATCTAAAACCTGTTCAAATCCATCTAAAACCTGTTCAAATCCATCTAAAACCTGTTCAAATCCATCTAAAACCTGTTTAAGTCCCACTAAAATCTGTTCAAATCCATCTAAAACCTGTTCAAATCCATCTAAAACCTGTTCAAATCCCACTAAAACCTGTTCAAACCCCACTAAAACCTGTTCAAACCCCACTAAAACCTGTTCAAATCCATCTACAACCTGTTCAAATCCATCTAAAACCTGTTCAAACCGCACTAAAACCTGTTCAAATCCATCTAAAACCTGTTCAAACCCCACTAAAACCTGTTCAAACCCCACTAAAACCTGTTCAAATCCATCTAAAACCTGTTCAAACCCCACTAAAACCTGTTCAAATCCATCTACAACCTGTTCAAATCCATCTAAAACCTGTTCAAACCGCACTAAAACCTGTTCAAATCCATCTAAAACCTGTTCAAACCCCACTAAAACCTGTTCAAATCCATCTAAAACCTGTTCAAACCGCACTAAAACCTGTTCAAATCCATCTAAAACCTGTTCAAACCGCACTAAAACCTGTTCAAATCCATCTAAAACCTGTTCAAACCGCACTAAAACCTGTTCAAATCCATCTAAAACCTGTTCAAATCCATCTAAAACCTGTTCAAATCCATCTAAAACCTGTTCAAATCCATCTAAAACCTGTTTAAGTCCCACTAAAATCTGTTCAAATCCATCTAAAACCTGTTCAAATCCATCTAAAACCTGTTCAAATCCATCTAAAACCTGTTCAAATCCAACTAAAACCTATGATCTCGCAAATAGTTGCTTGAATAACAACTTGTAATTGTTGAACGTCTAATGAACCTTGAATTTGTGATCAGGCCATGTGACGTCTTTTGTTGTTTTTTTTAAACCTATTATTGCTTCATTCAGCTTTGAAGACGATTCATTTAGTGGACGTTCCCACCTCACAGAGCAGACTCACCTTTGTTTGAATCCATATTCTTACCTGTCTGGGAGAGTTTGCTGAGCAGAGCCTCTGGATGAGGCAGGCTGTAGATGGTCACCAAACCCAGAGACGTGGCCACAGCCAGAAGCCCGAGTCTGGGCAGGACCGGAACCTTTAGAGAGCACACACCTCCATCAGTATCAGCGGTGTAATCCTGATTTTAAAAACCCTCTGGAGTCTGTTCTTACCTTCCTGTCGCTGTCGGGCTGCTCCCAGGCTCCGGCCGGACACCACTTCAGCTGCCACACGAAGCCTTTGTCCTGAGCCAAACCGTAAACCAGAGCTGGCTGAACGTCCGGTCTGAGGCACAAGGGTCAGAAGAAACAAGCATGAGTCTACAGTCACCGGAAATCATGAACCTGTTAAAATCCGTCTCAAACCTGTACAAATCCAACTAAAACCTTTTAAAATTCAACTAAAACTGTTCCAACCCAACTAAAACATGTTCAAATCCACCTAAAACCTGTTCAAACCCAACTAAAACTGTTCCAATCCAACTAAAACCTGTTCAAATCCATCTAAAACCTGTTCAAACCATCTAAAACCTGTTCAAACCTAACTAAAACTTGTTAAAATCCATCGAAAACCTTTTAAAATCCATCTAAAACCTGTTCAAACCCAACTAAAACTTGTTCCAATCCAACTAAACCTGTTCAAATCCAACCTGTTCAAATCCACCTAAAACCTGTTTGAATCCATATAAAATGTCCCAATATAGAAATGTGTTCAGCCTCTGTGACGTCCTGAAGCCTGTACCTCGTGTCGTACTGGAGCAGCCCCAGGTCCCACAGCTGGATCAGCTCTGAGCCGCTGTGCGTCTCGTTGGACCTGTGCTGCTCGTCCATCCCTCGGTGACAGGCCACAGCCATCATCTGTCGAGCCGTGGCACCGTCCGGAGTAGGACACCACTCCAGAGCCCAGACGGGACCCCCGCTGAAGAACAGCATGTCCCAGCGCTCGCTGTGAGACGCCCGCGACTCGAACCTGTTCAGAGTGTCAAATATAAAACCCTTCTGCTGTGGTGAGAGCACTGAGACAGTCTGTCTCACCTGTCGAGTCTGCAGTGTCCTGTCTCACCTGTCGAGTCTCTGCAGTGTCCTGTCTCACCTGTCGAGTCTCTGCAGTGTCCTGTCTCACCTGTCGAGTCTCTGCAGTGTCCTGTAAAAGAGTCCGTCTCACCTGTCGAGTCTCTGCAGTGTCCCGTCTCACCTGTCGAGTCTCTGCAGTGTCCTGTAAAAGAGTCCGTCTCACCTGTCGAGTCTGCAGTGTCCTGTCTCACCTGTCGAGTCTCTGCAGTGTCCTGTCTCACCTGTCGAGTCTGCAGTGTCCTGTAAAAGAGTCCGTCTCACCTGTCGAGTCTGAAGTGTCCTGTAAAAGAGTCCGTCTCACCTGTCGAGTCTGCAGTGTCCTGTAAAAGAGTCCGTCTCACCTGTCGAGTCTGCAGTGTCCTGTAAAAGAGTCCGTCTCACCTGTCGAGTCTGCAGTGTCCTGTCTCACCTGTCGAGTCTGCAGTGTCCTGTCTCACCTGTCGAGTCTGCAGTGTCCTGTCTCACCTGTTGAGTCTCTGCAGTGTCCTGTCTCACCTGTCGAGTCTGAAGTGTCCTGTAAGACAGTCCGTCTCACCTGTCGAGTCTGCAGTGTCCTGTAAAAGAGTCCGTCTCACCTGTCGAGTCTGCAGTGTCCTGTAAAAGAGTCGTCTCACCTGTCGAGTCTGCAGTGTCCTGTCTCACCTGTCGAGTCTGCAGTGTCCCGTCTCACCTGTCGAGTCTGAAGTGTCCTGTAAGACAGTCCGTCTCACCTGTCGAGTCTCTGCAGTGTCCTGTAAAAGAGTCCGTCTCACCTGTCGAGTCTACAGTGTCCTGTAAAAGAGTCCGTCTCACCTGTCGAGTCTGCAGTGTCCTGTAAAAGAGTCCGTCTCACCTGTCGAGTCTGCAGTGTCCTGTAAAAGAGTCCGTCTCACCTGTCGAGTCTCTGCAGTGTCCTGTAAAAGAGTCCGTCTCACCTGTCGAGTCTGCAGTGTCCTGTAAAAGAGTCCGTCTCACCTGTCGAGTCTCTGCAGTGTCCTGTAAAAGAGTCCGTCTCACCTGTCGAGTCTGCAGTGTCCTGTAAAAGAGTCCGTCTCACCTGTCGAGTCTGCAGTGTCCTGTCTCACCTGTCGAGTCTCTGCAGTGTCCTGTAAAAGAGTCCGTCTCACCTGTCGAGTCTCTGCAGTGTCCTGTAAAAGAGTCCGTCTCACCTGTCGAGTCTCTGCAGTGTCCTGTAAAAGAGTCCGTCTCACCTGTCGAGTCTGCAGTGTCCTGTCTCACCTGTCGAGTCTCTGCAGTGTCCTGTAAAAGAGTCCGTCTCACCTGTCGAGTCTCTGCAGTGTCCTGTCTCACCTGTCGAGTCTGCAGTGTCCTGTAAAAGAGTCCGTCTCACCTGTCGAGTCTGCAGTGTCCTGTAAAAGAGTCCGTCTCACCTGTCGAGTCTGCAGTGTCCTGTAAAAGAGTCCGTCTCACCTGTCGAGTCTGCAGTGTCCTGTAAAAGAGTCCGTCTCACCTGTCGAGTCTGCAGTGTCCTGTAAAAGAGTCCGTCTCACCTGTCGAGTCTCTGCAGTGTCCTGTAAAAGAGTCCGTCTCACCTGTCGAGTCTGCAGTGTCCTGTAAAAGAGTCCGTCTCACCTGTCGAGTCTGCAGTGTCCTGTAAAAGAGTCCGTCTCACCTGTCGAGTCTCTGCAGTGTCCTGTAAAAGAGTCCGTCTCACCTGTCGAGTCTGCAGTGTCCTGTAAAAGAGTCCGTCTCACCTGTCGAGTCTCTGCAGTGTCCTGTAAAAGAGTCCGTCTCACCTGTCGAGTCTCTGCAGTGTCCTGTAAAAGAGTCCGTCTCACCTGTCGAGTCTCTGCAGTGTCCTGTAAAAGAGTCCGT
Organism: Neodontobutis hainanensis; assembly: GCA_024349245.1. Taxonomy (NCBI): domain Eukaryota; kingdom Metazoa; phylum Chordata; class Actinopteri; order Gobiiformes; family Odontobutidae; genus Neodontobutis; species Neodontobutis hainanensis. Next base: position 1,915,802 of record JALDNG010000036.1, read on the forward strand.
CTCACCTGTCGAGTCTGCAGTGTCCTGTAAAAGAGTCCGTCTCACCTGTCGAGTCTGCAGTGTCCTGTAAAAGAGTCCGTCTCACCTGTCGAGTCTGCAGTGTCCTGTAAAAGAGTCCGTCTCACCTGTCGAGTCTGCAGTGTCCTGTAAAAGAGTCCGTCACCTGTCGAGTCTGCAGTGTCCTGTAAAAGAGTCCGTCTCACCTGTCGAGTCTGCAGTGTCCTGTAAAAGAGTCCGTCTCACCTGTCGAGTCTGCAGTGTCCTGTAAAAGAGTCCGTCTCACCTGTCGAGTCTCTGCAGTGTCCTGTAAAAGAGTCCGTCTCACCTGTCGAGTCTGCAGTGTCCTGTAAAAGAGTCCGTCTCACCTGTCGAGTCTCTGCAGTGTCCTGTAAGAGAGTCCGTCTCACCTGTCGAGTCTGCAGTGTCCTGTAAGAGAGTCCGTCTCACCTGTCGAGTCTGCAGTGTCCTGTAAAAGAGTCCGTCTCACCTGTCGAGTCTCTGCAGTGTCCTGTAAGAGAGTCCGTCTCACCTGTCGAGTCTCTGCAGTGTCCTGTAAGAGAGTCCGTCTCACCTGTCGAGTCTGCAGTGTCCTGTAAGAGAGTCTGTCTCACCTGTCGAGTCTCTGCAGTGTTGGCTCGTCTTCAGTGAGACCTTCTCGGAACACAGTGAACGCGGCCGACTGCAGCTGCTCCGGCAGATACTGCTCCACTTCACTGAAAAGAAAGGAACACACCTGAGTAAAACCCTGAGCTGCTGTAGGTGATAAAAGTTTCTACAGCGTACCTTTGTGGAAGCAGCTGCCAGGACGAGGACGAGGGGACCCAGTCCGGAAACACCCAGGAGCTCAGGTGCTGCTCTCGACTGAAACACAGCAGGCCTCATTTATCAAACACACAACAGACATTCAAGAAAAGACTTTGAGGATTCTGGAGTTTACGAACTATTTCTTGCTGGTGTCGAGAGAAAGTTTTATGGATTGGATAGTTCCAGTCGTGAGTCCGTTCTCTTTGAGACTCCCAAACTGAAACAGAAACACAACCTGGTTTAGACCTGGTTTAGACCTGGTTAAGCCCTGGTTTAGTCCTGGTTTAGACCTGGTTTTGACCTGGTTTAGTCCTGGTTTAGACCTGATTTAGACCTGGTTTAAACCTGGTTTAGACCTGCTTAAGACCCGGTTTAGACGTGGTTTAGACTTGGTTAAGCCCTGGTTTAGTCCTGGTTTAGACCTGGTTTAGACCCAGTTTAGACCTGGTTTAGACCCGGTTTAGACCTGGTTTAGACATGGTTTAGTCCTGGTTTAGACCTGGTTTAGACCTGGTTTAGTCCTGGTTTAGACCTGGTTTAGACCCGGTTTAGACATGGTTTAGACCTGGTTTAGACATGGTTTAGTCCTGGTTTAGACCTGGTTTAGACCTGGTTTAGACCTGGTTTAGTCCTGGTTTAGACCTGGTTTAGACCCGGTTTAGACCTGGTTTAGACCTGGTTCAGACCTGGTTTAGACATGGTTTAGACCCGGTTTAGACCCGGTTTAGTCCTGGTTTAGTCCTGGTTTAGTCCTGGTTTAGACATGGTTTAGACATGGTTTAGACCCGGTTTAGACCCGGTTTAAACATGGTTTAGACCTGGTTCAGACCTGGTTTAGACATGGTTTAGACATGGTTTAGACCCGATTTAGACCCGGTTTAGTCCTGGTTTAGTCCTGGTTTAGACCTGGTTTAGACATGGTTTAGACATGGTTTAGACCTGGTTTAGTCCTGGTTTAGTCCTGGTTTAGTCCTGGTTTAGACATGGTTTAGACATGGTTTAGACATGGTTTAGTCCTGGTTTAGACCTGGTTTAGACCTTGTTAAAATGTGACTAACATAACTGCGTTGACTAGAAGGAGTCCGTTGGCCTTTCCCAAAACTAAAGTCCAGGTCTTCATGGATTTCCTCTTCATCCTCCTCCACCTCCTCCTCTTCCTCGTCTTCAGCGTTGGGCACAAAGTCCTCGTCTTCCTCAGGGTCACTGTTGGTCTCGCGCTGCTTCCTCTTTCGGCCTCTGCCTCCTGCACAAACACAAACACCGGCTCCAGGATTTAATCCGTCCTGACTTCTTCCCGACGGTAACGGGACTGAGAGCAGTACCTTTGTTTCCTTTGGGAGTCTTTTTGGCTGAAGCCTTCGGGGTCTGAGCCTCAGAGTCTCCGTTGGCCTCGAGCTGAGACTCATCGTTGGGTCGACCCAGAACTTCATTGGCCAAACTGTGGAGGTACTTCAGCGCTCTGGAAGTAGAAGGTTAGTAAGAGCCTTACAAACTAAAAGCACAGCATTAATTATAAAAATAAAACTAGCTTTGTTGAGTGTTTCTTTTGATTCTCGTTTTGGTTTTGAGCGAGGTTCTCTGTCGACTGCAGAGCAGATCAAATAAACAAGACTTTCACTCAAACAGTGGCGTGTCCAAATAAAAAAGCCCTGTTCTTTCCCACCTTTATTTTATTTTTAATCCTACTTCTTTATATCTTCTAAATAAGTTAAACTGTTTCTTGTTAAAGTACATTTGAAATAGATTAAAGCATATATCATTAAGAATATTCAGAACAGTTGCATATATCATGTTTTTCTAATGCTAGCCTGCATTTTTCCCAGATTTTATTAAACTGCAGAGACTCACGCTTTAGCAGCTCCTCTTTTGGGTTGTCTTCGCAGCGTCAGCTCCACATTTTCAGTCGGAGTCTCGGCCGAGGTAACCTCCGTCAACACTTCTTTAACGACCTGCCTCTTCACGTACTTCCTCTTGGGCTTCGGCGTCCCGTCCTGAACCGCTCCGTCAGCGTCGGGGGGCTTAGCCGGAGCCTTCTTTGTCCACGGTTTTCTGCCTCTTTTTTTACGAGTTTTCTTTGGCAGTTTTTCCTCTGAGACTTTATTATCTGTCGGCTCCTGTTCTTGCTCCACGTCTGTTTCATCCTCAGCGTTTCCCTGATCGCTGGGAGACTTGAGAGAAGCTGCGCTCTTCCTGCTTCGTTTGGTTTGAGGCGTTTGAAAACTGTCACTCACCTCATAATCTAAGAATTTAGGGTTTTTCTTGCGCTGCCTTCCTCTGGAGCTGGGCGATAAATCCAAAGACTGCTCCAGAGCCGGCTCTTGCTCTGAAAGAAAGGGAATTATTCATTTGTGTTGTATTTAAGACCTGTTCCTGTCGGGATTAGGAATAATCAGAGCTGGTTAGTTATTTTGTGCAATAATAATAATGAGCATAATGAAGAATATTCTAAATAGCAGGGATAAAAACCTTGTGTGGAGTCAGTGGCCTCCATAGGCTCTGGAGTTTCTCTGGAGGGTTGTCTCAGAACAGCTCCATTTGTAAAGAACAAGTCTTTTCAGTCAGACCTTTCTGCTGCAACAGAGACACATAAAACATTACTTTTGAAATGGAACTGATTATTTACAGATGAATAACGGTTAAATGGAACTCAAAACAAGGGAACAGAAACTGTTCTCCTAAAAGCCAAAGTAATGAGTCCTGGCCCAATGCAGGTCCTGAACATTAGTGACGCAGACACATATTTCAGAAGCATGCTGATGTTAGAGTCGTTTTATCAGTGAAAACATTTTCATTTACAGTCACATATTTCCTCACAGTGCTGTTGAGGGAAAAGGAAGAAGATTTGAGAAAAGTACTCTAAAGGCAGTACCGGAGGAGCTCAAATGAGTACAAGGGTCTCCGATACCAGGGTACTCAGTATCGGGACAACCCTAGTCCAGCTGAATGTTTTAAAATATCATTCATAACATGGCTTTATCTCATTAGGATGATTTATTTACTTAGATCTGTCTTCTTTCTTTGTATTTAATATTTTGTGCATAAGTGAGGTTTACATATTATACTCTTTATATCTCATTATACTAATTATATATTTGTATATGAACACTAACTCATTATAAATCACACTGTCGATGTAGAATAATGATTAATTGAATTTTATCTTTTTAACAATGAAATATTATAAAAGTAGAGAAAAGATTATAAATAACGCTATAAACTTGCTCTAACCGTTAATGGCCGTTTTTTTAGTCGAGGTCTGTGTAATAATTAATAAAAAAGTATTTTATACATTTGACTAAAATATAAAACTGTAAACTTCTGACTTCAGTGACAGCTTCAGTTCCTGTGCATAACAAACCAAATCCTGCTTCACAATATGACAGTTTAGAAAATTTTAACCGTATTTCTACCTTTATAAATTGGTTTTCTAACAAGTTGAACTTTATTTTCACCCAGGTACAACTGTACATTTTATTCGGCTTCGTCCAGCACTTCCAATTATGACTTAAAACAACTAAAACCTTTGCTAACTCACTCTCGTTGTAGCCACGCTCGGAAGCTAACACTGCTAACTGATGCTAACATGCTAAACGTAGGCTCCGCGGGGTTTTGTTGTGTTTTCAAAAGTAAAATAACTGTTAAAAGAAAAAAATAGGAGGGTAAACTGTGAGATATTGAACTGTGTCTTTTAAAAACTCACCTCGCTGAGTTTTTGAGCTTCTTCCACTGTGGCGAAGCCGGGAAAACCTCGCACAGTTCTCGGGGATAATCTGGAGCTGGTTCCCCGAGATCGAGTCCCAAACGAATCAAAGGTTAAAAGAATCACTCGGGCCGAACAAACACGCCCCGTGAACGTAGATAAACTTTATTATTTAACGGGTAACGGTGAATAAGGTATATCCGAATCGATTTTAGCGCGTTAATATAAAGAAATAGTGTATTCCTCTTACATCAGACCGCCATGTTACTGTAGCAGCGCCCTGGCTCACACCGCCCCCTGTTGGGCTCAAACTGGAACTGCAGCGTTAATGTACAGCACCGGAACAGCCACTGGACTTCAGGCTGTTCTCTGGGCACGTGCAGTAAAAACAATCCATGTAGACTGTCCAAAACCAGAGACTTTATCTCCCAGACCAAGTCAAGACCAGAACCACACAATCCAATAAAACAGATCCAAGGGAAAATCTTAAGAGTCCAGGTCCAGACTCACGGAGGTCCGTGTTTGGTGAAGGAGACAGAGTTAGTCCAGTCTTAGACCAGGTCCAGTCTTAGACCAGGTCCAGACTCACGGAGGTCAGTGTTTGAAGGAGACAGAGTTAGTCCAGTCTTAGACCAGGTCCAGTCTTAGATGACCAGGTCCAGACTTAGACCAGGTCCAGACTCATGGAGGTCAGTGTTTGAAGGAGACAGAGTTAGTCCGGACTTAGACCAGGTCCAGTCTTAGACCAGGTCCAGACTTAGACCAGGTCCAGACTCACAGAGGTCAGTGTTTGAAGGAGACAGAGTTAGTCCGGTGTTAGACCAGGTCCAGACTCGTGGAGGTCAGTGTTTGAAGGACACAGAGTTAGTCCAGACTTAGACCAGGTCCAGACTCACGGAGGTCCGTGTTTGGTGAAGGAGACAGAGTTAGTCCAGTCTTAGACCAGGTCCAGTCTTAGACCAGGTCCAGACTCACGGAGGTCAGTGTTTGAAGGAGACAGAGTTAGTCCAGTCTTAGACCAGGTCCAGACAGTGTTTGATGAAGGAGGGAGGGTTGTAATTGAATGTTAAATGATTAAGGTTTTCATTTAATCCCAGAAACATAGAACTATGTTATTTCTGTTCCTTATAGAACCACAGAACTGTAGGGAATAAAGAGCTTTAAAAAACACGGACTGTCCCTTTGAAAGATTCAACATGAATCAAATAAAGAACAATTAGACCAAATGTTGAACTTTACTTTATCATAAACATTTAAAACAAACTTTTAAACAAACAACAAGGCCTTATTAAAGAACTTAAGACACATTTATAAAAGTTAAACACATACAAAGACGACAGTAACAGTCTCGTGGTGAGGTTTAAGGACGGTCGCTACAAACACGGTTTTATCAAATAAAAAAGCACCAAAAAGTGCTTAAATCAGGGTCGAGTGCTGCTCCACAGACGACCGACCGAGACACGTCGGAGTCAGCCAGTGCTTGGTTTGTAAAGCTGGAGTATTCCCTCTAAATTTCTAAATGATGTCCTTTTAACTCTTCTACAAGCTGAGTTATAAATCCTGTTTAAAAACAGGCCACAATAACCTTTAGACGGGGATCAGACCAGTGTCGATGTCAGAATAAAAGTGGGCTTCATAACACAGTAAGAGATCAGGAGGAGGCTCTGAACAGACGAGCCTCGACATGTGGAGGAGCAGCGACTCTACTCTGAGCTCCTGACGCCCGGCCGAGGAAACTCATTCTTCTCTGACCAAAGGTGAGAGAAGGGTCAGAGGTCGACTGTAAATCCAGTGCCTCAGACTCAGCTCCTTCTTTACTGCAGCTCTGTCGTCCGGATTGAGTCGGCCCTGAGGGTTTTCTCACTCGGAGGTCGTCCTGGGGGGGGCTGACTGAGAAAAGTCAGAGTAGGACTGCAGATAATCCTTTACACTTAATATTACTACTGTTCTTATTTATTTATTATTTATTCTGATTTATTTTTAATGTCTTTCTTTAGTACCTAATTGTATAAAAATCCAAAGAAAGCACAGACGTGTTCTGAACTGACGGAACAGAAACCTGCCTAAAGGTATTTTAATCCCGCTCTGGTGCATGACGACAGTTGATGTGATGACGTGATCAGTTTATTGTCTGTTCGCAGCGTCCACCATTAACCCCGGCCTCTTCACGTCCCACATTAGTCTCTGTCGCTCCAGCTCTACGTCCGATACTCTGCTAACACTTACACCACTGCTGCTTCCAGGGTCTTCTCCTAAAAACACAAAACAGTTCCTCTGGGCTCTCTCTGTGTCCTTCACGTCCTCCTCGTCCTGGTGTCTGTCGACCCACACCGGCTGCAGAGGGGTGTAGTGCGTCTGTGGAGGGAGGGGCTGCTGTTCTGGGGGGAGGAACAGGTTTGGAGGCTGCAGGGGGCGAAGGGAAGGGTGAGGGGGCAAAGGCTGGAAGTGCTGATGCTGGAAGTATTCGTCGGTGAAGCGTTTGTCCGTGACGTGATGTTGGAACTCTTTGGGCTGGTTTTTGAGCAGCTTCTCAAACTTTTTAGAGGCTTTTTTGTTTGTCACAAACCAGTCCTGAAAAAAAACAAAGAAAAACACAGAGAGACATAAAGTTAGCAGCTATTCTCAACCCAATGACTTCAGTAAAAGTGTTTTTGATGGATTTGAACAGGTTTTAGATGGATTTGAACAGGTTTTAGATGGATTTGGTTACCTGTGAGTGAACAGAGTTGATGTGGTATTTGACTCCACTCTCAGAGTTGAACTCTTTGTTACAGATCAGACATCTGTATTTCCCAGCCTGGAAGTCTCCCTGAAGGCACCATGAACACAGTAAACCCAGTGAAACAGATATGAATGTGTTTAAGGAAGTAGTTTAAAGTGCAGTACCTTTGTGCAGAGGCCCAGGTGAGCTTTGAGTCCAGACACACTGGTGTAGGTGCTGCCACAGCCCTGACACACGTAACTCATGATGAACACAGCAACTGCTTTAGTCTCTGTTATTTATGTTTGTTTTTACGTACCTCGTTGGGACACTGGACCTTCCGCCTGAGCTTCACCTCGTTCTTCCATTTCCGGAGCAGCTCCTGGCTGAAGGCTGGCAGCCCCGGGCGAGAGTACTTCAACTGGAAAAGGCCACGTCACTCAGATCAATGTGGTTCAGGTGATCTTACCTTTGACGTTTATTGCTCTTGCCTTTTTGTCGTCCGGGACCAGGTCGGACTGGAACTTCCTCTTGGGCCAGTCTTTGGGCAGCTCGTTGTGGGCGATCTCTGCCAGGTGGAAGTTAGCGACCTGCGCTGAGGCTCTCTGAACCCGTCCGCTCGCGGTTCTCTCAGGGCTCTCCTCCGTCTGAGGCTCCTCCTCCTCTTCCTCAGTCTTTACTGCAGCCTGGACACAAGACCGGTGTAAACCTGGACGAACTCCTGACAGGCTCCTGTGGCTCGGTGTGGGACAGAGATGATGCATAAAGAACCAACATAACCCCCGGAACAACAGAGGTCACCTACATCTGACAAAATAATCATCTTCTGTCATTGTCTATTTTCATATAATGGACTTGTTCATCGATTATCGACAGAAAAAGAACTAATGACATCAGCCCTCCCGTCTTCAAGCCCATTGGTCAGAACCGAAGATAAAAAAAGGTTTTGCCACATAAGACGGATATAAACCATGAGACCAACATCCATTAGAAAGAAGACATCATTTATTCAGGATCCAGGATTAAACGAATGAGGACCAGTCCAGAAACTCACCTGTACAAGCTTATATCTGGCACACAGAGCTTTGATTGAACAAGTTTGTAGTTGTCCACCAGAGCCGGACTCACCGGAGCGTGCTCAGACTTCAGGTGGTACTCCAGACCAGCCCTGGACTTGTAGGTTTTGCTGCAGTGAGAGCAGTTCAGGACCATCTTCTCCAGCTCTGACTGTTCCTTCCCACACTTCCTCGTGTGATAGAAGTAGCCCATGATGCTGGTGAAGGCAGCGCTGCAGCCCTGTGGAGCACACACTGGACTGAGTACAGTCTGTTCAGCCTAAAGTCATCAGAGCGAGTCCGTTACCTCTCGAGAGCATTTCAACTTGCCCAGTCTCCTCAGGATTTTACGCAGTTTTTCTTTAACGGCTCGGTCGTCCTGGTCTTTGGCGTCGGAGGAAGGCTTGAGGGGGAAAGAGGGACAGAAGTGATGACAAACGTCCGGATAATGGATAATAAAACAAACCCAGGTAAAGGTCTGACCAGGAGGCTGTGGTCGGCCATGATGTGGTACTTCATTCCTGTTGAAGACTTGAGCTGTTTCCCACAGTGAGGACAGGACAAAGGCTCCTGTGAACACACACTTATTCAAATATATTGCTGAAGTATCTTTAGAGCCCACAGAAGGACAGTTCTCACCAGGCGACAGTTGTCCATGTGCTTCTTCAGTCCGTCCACAGTCTTCCTGCTCACACTTTTACATTTGGGACACGTCACTCTGCCTTTGGCCACAATCTGCAGCTGCCACCGCTCCTCGTCGCTCCCTGTCCACACAAACACAGACCTCACTGACCCCGTCCCGTCTGAGGACAGCCCTGGACTAAATACCTGGAGGGTAGACGGGGGGCTCCTTCTTCACAGGGGGGGGGCCTGTAGGGTTCTGATCGACGCTGAGTTGAGCTGCTGAGGCTTTGACAGCTGCAGGATTTAAACCTGGAAACAGTTCATGTAAATGAGTCTGAGACAGAACACTGAGGTCCTTTAACCTCAGACTGTGTGGTACTTACTGCCCCCTGGTGGCTGTGGGATTCTGTTCATCTCAACACTCTTTAAGTTCATGTCTGAAAAGTGACCTGTAATAAAGCATAATCCATTGAGATCAGGGTTTAAAAGCTTTTTAAATACAGATACATACTACTACTGCTAATAATAATAATAATAATAATAATAATAATAATCATAATAATAATAATAATAATAATAATCATAATAATAATAATAATAATAATAATAATAATAATAATAATAATAATAATAATAATCATAATAATAATAAAAGCCCTGACTTGAAGGGACAACACCATGAGTTTTAATCCAGGTTATTACATTCCTAGAATCTCATCCCGACCCAGGCTTTAAAGTAGAAAACAGATCATGTTCTGAAATCTAACGTGGCTGCATCCACAAAGGTCTCAGGAAACTGTTACCTGTCCTGCAGATGGGTTCTCTGTTGCACCAGGGCTCTTCTCTCCAGCCCGTCTCTCGCTCCAGACCAGGACCAGGACCAGGACACATGCTCCAGCCCTGATCCGGGCCTCCCTCTGGTCCCGCCTCTGAGCCCCACGAGTCAGGACCTGATGGGACTTTCCCGCAGAGCCAGGCCTCGGTCCAGGTCTTGTCCCGACTGGACTCGGGTAAAGTCCATCCGTCTTTGGGGACCACATGAGGAGGCCTGGAGGTGGGCGGGGCCAGGTATGCAGGGTCTGTCCCATTGGTCAGAGCGGCTGGTGACATCACAGAGCAGGAGGTCGAAGGGTAATCGATGGATGAGAGCTGGACGCTCTGGAGGTCCTCGAACCTGAACAGAAGGTTTTCAGAACATATTTTAGATGAGATTTAACAGAAAATGAGCTTGTCTTAAGAGGAACAAGGAAGGGGGGGCTCCCATGGCTGTTCACATGCTCTAAAAAGGATGTGAACAAAATCTAGTTTGATACCTTTTTCTTCCATTCATCTGTGTCATTAGAGCGTCTGGCTCAGAAAGAGGCGGTTCATTCTGAAGAAGAGTGTTAAAACTGGTTTTAGTGCCACACACGTAAACAAATGTCATTTAAAGGATTTATTTTTTACCTGGGTGAATTCCACAGAGTTGAGTTCACAGACTCTTTCTGACTCATGACCAACAACTGTAGAAAAAACACAATTACACATCCGACTTTAACCACAAAATAGAGATTCTCTTCTCTCTCTGAGGTCCGTAGAATCATGTCTGGCTCCCAGAAACAGCGCCCTCTGCTGGACACAAAACTCCTGTAACTGTCCCGGGACAAGGACCACACAACACATACAATAAAGAAAATACACTGGACCCTAGTTTGGACTAAAAACACTGGAGAGAAGTTACGCAGAGCTGCTCTAACTCTGTAGTTCGGCTAAAGTACCTGGACATGACGCTGCAGATTTTGTCGACTGAAGGGGCTTCCTCTTCATCGGCAGATATAAAGGCGACATGTTCGTCCAACTGCGAGGCTCTAAAAAACTCACTGAAGGAAACAGAAAATACAAAAAGCCACAACTTTATTTTCATTTAAACATGCCTCCTCTGAGCCCCACGTTTGCTCTGGTCCCTGAGAGGAAGACCGCCTCTAAAGGGCAAAACCTAAAAGATGTGATGAAGAAAACGGTTTAAAGCTGAACTCTTGTGTCTCTTCAGCCAGACGCCTCCATGTGCTCTGGACCTGCCGCTGCTCGACCGGTATTTGGCCCACTGCCCGTCTATGCATGTTGATTATGTTTAGGTTAGTTCCCTTTTTAAAATATTTTCAATAAAAAATAAAAATAAAGAATAACTTGAGTCATAAGCCAGATATTAAAAAATAAATGAATACAAAAGTAACATAGTGTTTATACTTTTGTGATGCACTGGTCCCAAGATAAATTCAAGAAAAAGCGTGTCCTCTTCTACTGTGCCCCCAAATACCCCCTGCCCCTACAGTCTTTAGAAACGCCTCTGAGCAAAAGTACCGTTTATTTTCACAAACACGAGCAGGGTATTATCCCATCGTGCACCGCTGTTACTGTGGATAACCTTGCTCTGAGGAGGCAGTACGCACCGTCCTGACGCAGCGGGGACAGCGGGCCTCCTCCGTGGCCTCTCCGCGGCACTGCACCGCTGCACCGGGCAGGACGAGACCAGCGCGCACCGACAGGACACCAGAGCGCGTTTTTACCCGGACCAGACCCGGACTGGAGGCTTCATGTGACCGAGCGCAGATCCGTCCGAGGCAGGTTTTCAGAGGAACGCCCTCCTGGAGACAACAACCCACAGTCCGCTGCTGCTGCTGCCTTCAGGGGCCGCGGGAAAATACAGCCTCAGCCCGGACCCTCACATGCAGCTGAGGCAAAGTGTTGCAGTAGAATGGAACAGATCCGGAGCTAGAGAGGCCTGTTTAAATCCGAATAACTCTCATTACGTTTGTGTATTTTAAGCATATTTCGTCACATTGCGGTAAAAAAGGCAAAGATGATTACGATGATTAAAGATGCCGTTTCTTCTTCATAGATAGGTCACTTCTGAGCTGAGGGGCGGTTTCTCTGAGTAACCCCCAGGGGGCGCTGTGTCCCTGTCCTTTCATTGCTTCTTTACAACTGTAATTAACATCATAATTGTGTATTATCCACAGCACAGCTCTCAAAATCATCTCAAAATATATACCTCCATCATTTTTAACACATTTTGTTTTTTTAATGTTAGAGACAGAGAACGTGTCCAGGTCCCCTTCAAACCCAACCCTTTCATCCTGGTGGCTCCAGCCCTGCACAGAACTATCTGGACTCATTTCTGTCTTTGAGGCAAACTTAAAGCTCAAGGAATAAAGACGTTTCTTTTACTTTGCCTCTGGAATTCTAAAACTTGTCTGTTGGCTTTAAAATTGTCTTATATTTCTGTAAAATACACTTGTATGAATTCTTCTGTAGAAATAAAAATTCCTTGCCTTGTTTTAGACAAAAACTAAATGTTAATGTCTTTCCAAAACATAAGAAAAACTTTAAGTGTCCAGTGTTAAGATGGATTTGCTTACGCTTGTCTTCAATAAAGTAAAAGTTATATAATAAAATAGTAAAAAAATATATATATTTTATATTACACAATATGGCAACAACTTCCCAAAGAACCATCTTTAAACATTTTTAAGATTTATTTTTTAAATATGTCTGTTACTTAATGCTAAGACATGTTTCTCTAAAGCCACAGTTACACAAATGAAACAAATGGAAAGAAATGAAAAGTGCATTTCTGTCTAAAAACAAAGTTAAAGCCAGTCTTAAAGCTGTTCTAATGTTCTGTCTGGTTCCTACATGACCCTGACTCGAAGTCTAAACAGTAACATGTGGATCTGGACTAAAGCCAGGGTTTGTTGGGTTTATGGACCGAGGCGTAATGTTGGTTGGGATCAGAGACCTTCACCGAGCTGTAGGTCACTGCATCATCTTCGACCTCTTCGTCTTTGGTCTGAACCTGGAAAACAAACACAAAACATGGAACTGTTTCCTCCAGAGACGTCTACAGTCTACAGAGTTCACACTGACTCTGGACATTTACAGGAGGACATTAAATGGACGACTGGTGGAACTTCCATTGCTTTGCTGTTGACTGCTTTTACTGATGCATGATGGGAAACTTTGAATGCACTGGAGTCACTAAACACAATCTGGAGGATGGTGTTTTCAGACTGTTTCTTACTCACTCTGTTGTTGTTCGTGAAATGAACCGAGGCGTAGGTGACACCATCCTCAGGCTCCACCTACAGACGGAACATTCCATAGAACTGTGTTTGTTGGTCTTCAAATCTCAAAATAAAAGTGTAATACATGACTTAGGTAAAGGTTCAGCTCAATAAGAGGTTTGTCCTCAAAGCAGCAGCTCTGAACAGAATATTAAAGATTCAGACTCACAGTGTCTGTGTCTGTCGGGGCTCTGGGTCCTGAAAACAGAAACAAACAAAAGAATGGGTGCCTTGTGTAATTAGACAACTCTTTGACAAAAAAACTGTTAAACGTCTGTAGAGCCCAGAGAGTCAGAAGTACCAGAGGAATAATAGATAGAACCTTTTGAGTGGGTCACAAATGAGATATTAGCTCTTTTACTGAAGTCTCTAGTTTACTGTCACTGACATTTATCAGCACCAACCAGCTGCAGAGGTAAAAACAAATGAACATTCACCTGTATTTTTAAATGAAAAGCTTTGTATAATCATATAAACAGCCTAAGAGGCCGTTAACACGACATATTTAAGACTTTTCCTCTATTCTTGTGGAAATGAATAAAGCTGGCTTGTTTATGAAAAGCCTTCAGATAAAGTCTTAAAAAGTTGCTGTCCTGAGCAGCTGTGCTTCAGAGACGATTTGAAATGGTAGAGTATCCTAATCCCTTTGGACTTTGAGCTGCAGCAGAAAGCCTCTGATCGTACCTCTGTGTCTCCTCCACACGATGAGCACCACAGCTGCAATAAAGAGAGCTGCTGCAGAAACCACAGGACCCACTACCAGCAGCAGCCAACCTGGAAATAATGTGAACTTATGTGTCAATATAAATAATAAAACACACACCAAAGAATCTGCTGTAGAGCACTCTGTACCTGTTTCAGTTTGGTCATCGTCTAAAGAAGAAGAACAGACAGGACACTTCATGTTTATAAGTCACAGAATGTAGTCGTGTGTACAAACACAATTCCCAAAAAGTTGGGACACTGAACAAATTGTGAATAAAAAACAAAATGCAATGATGTGGAAGTTTCAAATTTCAATATTCGTTACAGAATAAAACATCAATAATATATCAAATGTTGAAAGTGAGACATTTTGAAATGTCATGCCAGATATTGGCTCATGTTGGATTTCATGAGAGCTACACATTCCCAAAAAGTTTGGACAGGTGACGATAAGAGGCCGGAAAAGTTAAATGTACAAATAAGGAACAGCTGGAGGTCAACTGGCGACATGCTTGGGTTTAAAAAGAGCCTCAGAGGCAGTGTCAGAAGTCAAGATGTACATTCCTCCAATGTTGCAGCAAAAAATAGTGGAGCGAGTTCTCATCATCCACAGTTCATAATATCATCCAAAGATTCAGAGAATCTGGAACAGTCTCTGAGCGTCAGGGTCAAGGCTGAAAAGCAGACTGGATGATCTTAGATGACACTGCATCACAAACAGGAATGTACCTAAAGGTCAAAAAAGAACCTTATCTAAAGATGATCCAGAACCTCAGGTGTTTCTCTGGAGCCAAGGCTCGTTTAAAATGAAATGTGTCAAAGTGGAAAACTGACAAATCAAAATCAATCAGTTTAAACCTTTGATATAATAATAATAAAATATTGATATTTAAAACTTCCACATCATTGCATTCTGTTTTAATTCACAATTTGTACAGTGTCCTAACTTTCTTGTAATAGGGTTTGTATTTGACCAAAACTGTCTCATGTTTTCTCACCTGGAGGTCGAGGGATGAGGGTTACCTTCGTTTCACTGGAATTTAGTTTAACCTCACACTTGAGTGACCGATAAAACTGTGATGGAGGAGAACGATCCGTAAAAGACACAGAGGCCCAGCAGAGAGAGTGAGACGTCTGCAGCTCTGAGAGATCTTTGTTCACTTCTTTATCGTTGTTTAACCACTTCACTGTGTGTCTGCACGATCCATGTCTCACCACAGAGCAGTTGAACGTCACTCTGTCATCCTTCTTTTCCTGAGACACTGAAGATTAAACAAAATGCATTAACTACAACTGTGTCTGAAGAGTCAGTGAAGAGTTTCTGTGTCAAAAACACATGTCACCAGGTAAGTTCTTGTGTAAACTACAAATAAAAGCCTTAAAAGACCATCTTCTGGTTATTTCACACAGGAACAGTTTAAATGAGACGTTTGTAAAAGAAAACAGCTCTGTTCTTTAGGGTTTAATTCTGAGAAACATCAAATACTCACATTTTACAACAAACAGTCTGAATATAGTTTCTGTTCTTCGTTGGTCATTTCCAGTGAACTGTCGACATGTGTATCTTCCAACCTGCCGCAATTTGACGTTCTTTAAAACCAGAGAACAGTTCTCTGAGAGACTCACTGTTGATGGGACCTTTTTATTCTTCTGTCCACGGGAGAACAAGGTTGTGTTTGTTGAGTTTTTGGATAGTCTTGTAAAGTTCCAGTCAGTGTTTCCACATGGACTCTGATCAGGGATCTCACTTTTACAGGACAAAGTGATGTTGTCTCCTTCTCTCACAGTCTCGAAGTTAATCTGTCCTTTTGTGTCTGAAATACATGGAAATAATAAATGTTTAATATGAGCTCATTTGTACAGGTTTAACTGAAACAGAAACAAACACTCAAATTTAGAAAAGGCCCTTCATAAATATGAACAACACGTCCACCTGCTCGAGCTGCTGCAAACACAAAGCTCTCTGAGCCACTGAAGTTATTTACATAAAAATAAAGACTTTCAAATATAAACAGATTTTTAAGCCGATGATATATTTATTTGGCTGAGTTCTTTTGTTTTCCAAAGTTACTGAGGTCTTTGTCTGGTCTCCACTGCCAGTCTGCGCGGTCAGGCCAATAGGAAGTGTCCACAAAGACTAAAAAGAAAAGGATTTATTGTGTCTGTGTCTGCTGGTACTGAACTTCCTGTGTCTTATTGTGTAGTGTCATGCCCCTGTGTTATGTCAGATTGACTTCCTGCCCTTGTGTCGTTCCCTCCTTCGTGATTGCCTGCACCTGTCCTTCGTTGTGTGTCTTTATAACCTGTGTGTGTCCACTGTTCAGGGTCAGATTATCTTCACCCCTGGTGTGAGTGAGTCTTGTAGGTCCTAGTGTAGGCTCCTAGTGTTATTATTTTCTAGTGTGTTCTGTGTCTTGGATGATAGTGTGCTTGGACCCTGGCCTGAAATCAACCTCGTCTAGTGAATCCGGACTTCCTACTTTTAACCACAAATAAAACCTTCTGAGACCAAATGCCTTTGTGGGGTTCTGCCTTGTGAGCCCTCGTACCTGTTCCGGACGCCGGTCGTGACACCAGAGTACAGTTGAACACAATCCACAGCTGATGTTTGTGTCTTCAGACCTCTCTCTGTCGTTCTTTGGTAACTCTGCCTCTGATGTTGTGTTTCTTGTATAAGAGCTATTGTAAGTGTTTGAGTGGCTCTCTCCCTGAGGTCGTCCTTGAGCCCAAGGGACGCAGCGATAGATGCAAGTGGCTCAAAGAATGAAGGGATGGAACGAACATTGTGGGCTGTTAATCCTGTAAAAGCCTTTGTGTCGACTTTTCTTTTCCAAATCCAGCTCTGACACTAACAGTAATAAAGTAATAGGCATTAACGTTTACATTTAGTGTCATTAAAACTGACTCTAGTCCTGTTCACTCGTTTGTTTGAGCTCCAGAGTTTTACTGGACTAACGACTGACGAACCCGAGTCCAGATGAGAACTCCAGTTTGTGTTTGTGGTGAGAACTGCTTCAATAAATGCACCTTTATGGATTCAACGTTCATCTGACTGTGTCTTTATAAAGTCCACTCACACAATCATAAATATAAGTGTTTGGAAGAAAGAGTCGAAGGTAAACTCTCCTGTTTCTCTGAATCAGTCGACGTTTCTCAGAAGGAGCCCACTCTGACAGAAAACCAGCTCTTATTTTGAAATGCTCATCAGGATGTTCCCTCTGACCCACTGTAGTGCACTGTGACCTGGATGAACGAGACTCACCTGAAAGATGAAGAATGAGGAATAAAAGCAGCTGAGTCCTGGATGAGTCCATGGTTGGTCTGGTCTCGGTCTGACTCTGACGACTCTGAACACAACACGTATTTGTACTTCCTTTTTAAGAACTCCTCCAGCTGCGGTTTGCTTCTGTCACTTCCTCAAAACGAGCTGCTTTTGAATAAATACAAACAAATCATTTACATTTACATCAATCACATTAAAGAAATATATTTTAGTTTGATGTGTTTAATGCTGTTGGAATAAAACACATTGAACTCATTCACAGCAGCAGCTCTGCAGAAGAAAAGGAAGTAGACGTGAGAAAACCATTAACAGATAAATGTGTCAAATGCCCTTTGTTTTCTCAGTTGAGGCAGATTATTATTAGAAGTGTTTGTGACGAGGACAAAAACAAGTTCCTCTTTATGAGCCTCTGATAATTCTTTAACCACAGACACTTCTCTTCAGGACTTTACTGAAGGTTTGAGTGAAAAACATCATTACATCACAGGACTTGGACTTTGACGGCTCAGACTGGTCTCAGACTCGGTCTAACCAGGAGGGTTAACACTCTGGAGTCCAGTCCGGTCTAGAGACTGAGAAAAACAGAACTGACACTTGGAGAAAAGAAGATGCTGCATTTCACCACCTTCATCTTTCACAGAACTTCCCTTTTCCACAAACTCACTAACACAAGCTAAAAATAAACTCGGAGCACTTCTCTTACGTCTGAATCCAACAGCAGCTCATTTTCAGGAAGTGACAGAAGGAAACAGAGTCATCGGTGTGAGACTGTCAACATGGCCGACAGCGGTACTCAATCATCTTTATTTTTATCCCAACAAACACAACAACCAACAGCAACTTAAACACACGGACTTAAATACCCAACACAAAACCACCTTAAGAGAGACACCATAAAGTAACATGTTATAACCCAGAACCATCCACCCCTCCAGTGAACCACTGGGCCCTTCCACACAGCCTTTATTCTTTCTCTGAACACAGGTGAGCATGGCTGACCAGTTCACTTCAATAAAACTATTTCATCCTTCTGTGTGTCCTGTTAAAACTGTTAATGGAGAATGTCTACACGACAGAGACCGAGACCAGACCAACCCTGGACTCATCCAGGACTCAGCTTTAGTCTGGATTAATGCTGCGTTTGGTTGATGAACATTGACTCTGTTGTGTACGTCAGGCTCAGATGGAGACTGTGGGAGAAGGACTTTGTCTTGTGGAAACGTTGCACCTGATCAGAGTCTTTGGAAGAAACTCCAGAAACACAGTGCTCTTTTGTCAGAGACACAAGTATAAGGACGTCCCGTCAGCACTGAGTCTCTCAGAAAACTGTTCTGTGTGTTTAAAGAGCGTCACAGAGGAACTGTAATGTGGCACTGAGGACTCAAATGCGCACAAGACAGTGAAGGTAAGCGATTATTTAAGTACAGATAGTGACAGGAAGCTGGACAGGAGATCTGAGACTGTAGTCCGTGCTGAGGCACTGCGCTGATGGCTGAAGTGAAGTCGTGAACTGGAACCAAGCCGAGGAGCTGGACCGAGAGTTGGAGTTGAGCCGTGGAGCTAAGCCGAGACCTGGTGCCGAGCCGGTGACTGGAGACCAAGTCGAGGAACCGGGCTGCTAGATGGAGTCCAAACCTGAGACCTGGAGTGGGGGCTGTAATAAGAGCTGTAACAAACACTAAAACATTCACACAAAGTCTGCTGAATGATCTGGCAGGGAAGCGGTGGACAGGAGCGGTTTATATACCTCACTGATGGTAATAGGCTGCAGGTGCTTGGAACAGGTGACAGTGATGAGATGAAGGAAGGAGAAGGAAAGTGGAGCGGATCCCTGAGAGAGACGGAGAGGATCTGACAGGAACAGTATTCTCATGTCGTTGCCTCAGACCAAACAAAGGCTGAGATCTGGTCTGGTTTGAGGAACAATCACTCGCTCCCAGATTCTGCAGCAGGTTCTGTGAATGTTGTTTCCTACATTCACAGGAGCTCGCCATAAAAGAGTTTTTCTGTATAATTCACAGACAACACGTCCAAGAGGCAGAGTAAAAGAAAAGAGTAAAACCTCCAACAACGCTTTTTAAAAACATGTGGGGCAGATTAATACTGTTGTAAGACCGCACTGAGGCCATGTCCAGTCTTTTCCTGGACTTTGTAATTTTCTTATATTCAGCGTGTCGACTCGTCTGATCTGAGGTTGTAGTGCTTGGCTCCGCGCGGGGTCGGAGGTCACACACTTGTCTTACCAACCCCCGAGGTCCAAACCCCCCGGTGTGGCCTGGACTGGGACCAGAGTCCACCGGCAGCACTTTGCAAGGTTTCGTTTTTTGTTAAAAACACAGTCTTGATGCATTAAACCAGGCCAGGCCTTTTCTTTTTTGTCTTCCCTTTAGACATTTCCCACAGAAACGTTTCCTCCACTATAAGATGCTTTATTAATAAAGTATTTTGTGTTTTTTCCCTTTATTTAACCAGATATAAATGTCTGTTATGTTCCTTCTGTTTTTTTCTCATTTTCTCTGTCCCTGCTGAGAAAGGCAACAGCAAATGTCAAAATGCATGCTTTATTACTTTTTACACAAGTATTATTTTCTTTTTAGAATGGCATTGGAAGAGTGCCCGTTGTGCTTCTCTTGCCCTCAGCACTGGCAGAGTGAACATCTGGACCCTGGACCCTGCCCTGGACCCTGGACCCTGCCCTGGACCCTGGACCCTGCCCTGACCCTGCCCTGGACCCTGGACCCTGCCCTGGACCCTGCCCTGGACCCTGGACCCTGGACCCTGGACCATGCCCTGACCCTGCCCTGGACCCTGGACCATGCCCTGACCCTGCCCTGACCCTGCCCTGACCCTGCCCTGACCCTGCCCTGACCCTGCCCTGGACCCTGCCCTGGACCCTGGACCATGCCCTGGACCCTGGAACCTGGACCCTGGACCCTGCCCTGGACCCTGACCTGGACCCTGGACCCTGCCCTGGACCCTGGACCCTGCCCTGGACCCTGCCCTGGACCCTGGACCCTGGACCCTGCCCTGGACCCTGCCCTGGACCCTGCTCTGGACCCTGGACCCTGCCCTGGACCCTGCCCTGGACCCTGCCCTGGACCCTGCTCTGGACCCTGGACCCTGCCCTGGACCCTGCTCTGGACCCGTCTGTGGCCACGACACTTAAGAAGGGACACGGAGCTGAAGGCTCTGCAAAATATCTTCTTGAAGTGGGCGGTTAAAACGCCTGCTATTTCTTCACCTCATCGACCAGTTCCTGCAAGAATCTCAACCCTTATTTCCAAGAGGCATGGCTGGGATGGTCCTGGCGGAAACTCACAATTATCAATTCAATTTTACAGATGTCTGGACCTCCATCAGCAGACATGTGAGCGCATCTTTCTGAAAAGAGTTTCTGACATGTTTGACTCTGAAAAATGCTTCCTCTCTTGGCACAGGCCAAAAACACCCGCAGCCCTGGGGCCCGGTACAGGTGCACCTCCACGGCCGACCGCTTTTACGCACTCAAACTCGATGCAAGCAGAAGCCTGTTTGAGGCAGCCGTGAAGGAAGAAAATTGCTAGGAGTAGAGTTGTACAGTAGTAGGAGTACAGTCCGAGGAGCTGACCCGAGACCTCCCACTGGGGACACTCAGAAAAGAGTGGACCACATCGAGAAACGGACCGTTGAGCTGCTGCGGAGTGTTACTGGTCTGACCATGAAGGACACATCAAGGTCGCTCCATGGAAACACAAAACTGAAGCTGAGAACCAGAACTGATTATGATCCGGACAAATTACCGGAGACCAAACCTGCTGTGCCTGCTGAACTTTTATTGAGTGCACCTACATTCATGATGTGCCAATTAGAAACAAAATGACTGGATGATCCCACTTCCAGCTTATTTAAAGGGGTTCAGGGGGTTCGTGGACAGGGTATTTTGAAAAAAACTATTTAGCTGCCCTCAGCAGGACCCCCTGAGTAAAGTTTTGACAAGGTCGTAGAGTTTTGACCGTTGGGGCCCTGATTAGTTGGCCCCTACAGAGTACTACTCACACTGGACGGTTGAGCAGGTTAAGCTCAGGTGGAACAAAGGACCATTCAGAAGCCCCAGACTAAACCCTGAAGAAGGTCTAGACCACTTTTTTGCATCTGTTCTTTTCTGTGGTTTTGAAAAATGATTTTTATTAAGAAATTTCAAGCCCACAGCCCATTGTTCTGTTTTTTGAAAAAGGTTTCAAGAAATACATCACTTATTCTTATATCAGAGTGAAGTTTAAGGTTGGGGGGCCTCACAGTATTCTCTGAGTTTCAGGAGGGCCTCTCTCGACTTTGGGAACGGCTGCTCAAGAAACTAATGTAATGATATAATTCACTCAAACCTCCAGTAAAGTCCTGAAGAGAAGTGTCTGTGGTTAAAGACAATTATCAGAGGCTCATAAAGAGGAACTTGTTTTTGTCTTCGTCACAAACACTTCTAATAATAATCTGCAACTACTTCCTTTTCTTCTGCAGAGCTGCTGCTGCTGTGAATGAGTTCAATGTGTTTTATTCCAACAGCATTAAACACATCAAACTAAAATATATTTCTTTAATGTGATTGATGTAAATGTGTTAAAGATGATTTGTTTGTATTTATTCAAAAGCAGCTCGTTTTGAGGAAGTGACAGAAGCAAACCGCAGCTGGAGGAGTTCTTAAAAAGGAAGTACAAATACGTGTTGTGTTCAGAGTCGTCAGAGTCAGACCGAGACCAGACCAACCATGGACTCATCCAGGACTCAGCTGCTTTTATTCCTCATTCTTCATCTTTCAGGTGAGTCTCGTTCATCCAGGTCACAGTGCACTACAGTGGGTCAGAGGGAACATCCTGATGAGCATTTCAAAATAAGAGCTGGTTTTCTGTCAGAGTGGGCTCCTTCTGAGAAACGTCGACTGATTCAGAGAAACAGGAGAGTTTACCTTCGACTCTTTCTTCCAAACACTTATATTTATGATTGTGTGAGTGGACTTTATAAAGACACAGTCAGATGAACGTTGAATCCATAAAGGTGCACTTATTGAAGCAGTTCTCACCACAAACACAAACTCACTGGAGTTCTCATCTGGACTCGGGTTCGTCAGTTGGCTCCAGAGTTTTACTGGAGCTCTTTCACTGGAGCTCAAACAAACGAGTGAACAGGACTAGAGTCAGTTTTAATGACACTAAATGTAAACGTTAATGCCTATTACTTTATTACTGTTAGTGTCAGAACTGGATTTGGAAAAGAAAAGTCGACACAAAGGCTTTTACAGGATTAACAGCCCACAATGTTCGTTCCATCCCTTCATTCTTTGAGCCACTTGCATCTATCGCTGCGTCCCTTGGGCTCAAGGACGACCTCAGGGAGAGAGCCACTCAAACACTTACAATAGCTCTTATACAAGAAACACAACATCAGAGGCAGAGTTACCAAAGAACGACAGAGAGAGGTCTGAAGACACAAACATCAGCTGTGGATTGTGTTCAACTGTACTCTGGTGTCACGACCCAAGGCCCGAACAGGTACGAGGGCTCACAAGGCAGAACCCCACAAAGGCATTTGGTCTCAGAAGGTTTTATTTGTGGTTAAAAGTAGGAAGTCCGGATTCACTAGACGAGGTTGATTTCAGGCCAGGGTCCAAGCACACTATCATCCAAGACACAGAACACACTAGAAAATAATAACACTAGGAGCCTACACTAGGACCTACAAGACTCACTCACACCAGGGGGGAAGATAATCTGACCCTGAACAGTGGACACACACAGGTTATAAAGACACACAACGAAGGACAGGTGCAGGCAATCACGAAGGAGGGAAAGACACAAACATCTGACATAACACAGGGGCATGACACTACACAATAAGACACAGGAAGTTCAGTACCAGCAGACACAGACACAATAAATCCTTTTCTTTTTAGTCTTTGTGGACACTTCCTATTGGCCTGACCGCGCAGACTGGCAGTGGAGACCAGACAAAGACCTCAGTAACTTTGGAAAACAAAAGAACTCAGCCAAATAAATATATCATCGGCTTAAAAATCTGTTTATATTTGAAAGTCTTTATTTTTATGTAAATAACTTCAGTGGCTCAGAGAGCTTTGTGTTTGCAGCAGCTCGAGCAGGTGGACGTGTTGTTCATATTTATGAAGGGCCTTTTCTAAATTTGAGTGTTTGTTTCTGTTTCAGTTAAACCTGTACAAATGAGCTCATATTAAACATTTATTATTTCCATGTATTTCAGACACAAAAGGACAGATTAACTTCGAGACTGTGAGAGAAGGAGACGACATCACTTTGTCCTGTAAAAGTGAGATCCCTGATCAGAGTCCATGTGGAAACACTGACTGGAACTTTACAAGACTATCCAAAAACTCAACAAACACAACCCTGTTCTCTCGTGGACAGAAGAATAAAGAGGTCCCATCAGCAGTGAGTCTCTCTGAGAACTGTTCTCTGGTTTTAAAGAACGTCACATTGCGGCAGTTTGGAAGATACACATGTCGACAGTTCACTGGAAATGACCAACGAAAAACAGAAACTATATTCAGACTGTTTGTTGTAAAATGTGAGTATTTGATGTTTCTCAGAATGAAACCCTAAAGAACAGAGCTGTTTTCTTTTACAAACGTCTCATTTAAACTGTTCCTGTGTGAAATAACCAGAAGATGGTCTTTTAAGGCTTTTATTTGTAGTTTACACAAGAACTTACCTGGTGACATGTGTTTTTGACACAGAAACTCTTCACTGACTCTTCAGACACAGTTGTAGTTAATGCATTTTGTTTAATCTTCAGTGTCTCAGGAAAAGAAGGATGACAGAGTGACGTTCAACTGCTCTGTGGTGAGACATGGATCGTGCAGACACACAGTGAAGTGGTTAAACAACGATAAAGAAGTGAACAAAGATCTCTCAGAGCTGCAGACGT
Source organism: Neodontobutis hainanensis (assembly GCA_024349245.1). Taxonomy (NCBI): domain Eukaryota; kingdom Metazoa; phylum Chordata; class Actinopteri; order Gobiiformes; family Odontobutidae; genus Neodontobutis; species Neodontobutis hainanensis. The sequence goes on from JALDNG010000036.1 coordinate 1,939,707, forward strand.
CTCACTCTCTCTGCTGGGCCTCTGTGTCTTTTACGGATCGTTCTCCTCCATCACAGTTTTATCAGTCACTCAAGTGTGAGGTTAAACTAAATTCCAGTGAAACGAAGGTAACCCTCATCCCTCGACCTCCAGGTGAGAAAACATGAGACAGTTTTGGTCAAATATAACACGACTACATTCTGTGACTTATAAACATGAAGTGTCCTGTCTGTTCTTCAGACGATGAAAGAACTACTGAAGAGTCCCAGAACACAGCAGGTACAGACTGAACTGTGTCTGACACGTTAGACTTGGTTGTAGCTGGAGAAGATTAGTGACCTAATGAAGACTGTAGGTTATGGTCTTTACTGACGTTATGACGGTGTCTTATGCTCCACGAGAGTCTGCAGCAGTGCATCTACATCCAGAGGCCTTCAGAAACACTCAGGTCTTTTGTTTTTCAGGTCTGCTGAGACTCGTCGTTGTGAGTGTGGGTTTAACCGCTCTCCTGACCTCTGTCGCTGCAGTTCTCCTCTGGACCAGGACGAAAGGTCAGACTGGTCTCAAACTGAAGTCCCTACAGCTCCACAGTCCAATAACCCTCATAAACCTCAAACTGGAGGAGTCTGAGCCGGACATTCACCAAAATAATAACCACATTTCAAAAAGTCTTCCATCACTTCTTTATGTCAGGATCAAACTGAACACTTTAGAAACAGAGAAAAGACAGAGTAATGTGTGTTAGTTCTATATGAACAGGGACAGATACAGGTCTGTGACACATTACATGGGTCATTATTCAGATTTTAGTCACTACAGTCGACGGGGCGACACCTAGTGGTTACATTAACACATTACACTAGTGTTAGCTCAGGCTCACACAGAAGCTAAAGACTGTCTTGTTCTGTTTCAAGGACCAACTCTGAGAGGAGCCGACAAAACGTGAGTTTAACACTCTTTAACACTCTCATTCAAACAGCTTTAGTCTCTGTCGTCTAAAGTCCCAGGTGTGTTGTTCTCCAGGTGCACACAGAGGATCTCACAGTGGAGTATGAAAACGTGGGAGAGCCTTCTGTCTTTGTCAGATTCAACAAAAGTTCAGGGTCCGCTCCAGAACAAAGCTCTGACTGAACACCACCGGCTCCAGTGTTAATCCTGCTGCTGGTGTTTCCTGACAGAGGCGTAGAGTTGACTGAGACTCTCTGAGGCCGGGGTCTTCACTGAACTGTAGGTCACACTCCCGCCCTCTTCTTCATCGTCTCTGAGCTGTGGCTGAGGAAGGAACGTTGAATAAATTACACCAATGGGCCCGAAAAAAGAACAAATGTTGCAGAGTCATGTTGGTCTTTACAAGGCAAACAGAAAATGTCATTAAGGCCACTCACTCAAACAAACAGGAAGTCTGCCATCTTGAAATACATCCTTCAAAAGCATGACCGCAGTTTTTACTTTGTATTTTAACAAACTCGAGGTTTTTAATCGATGGAGCTGAAAATCGGTCAAAATAATCTAAAAAGAAGGGCTTATTCAAATTCTTTGTAAATATTTGACGGTTTCCGAGAGGCAGTCAAAGTTTACGTAAATCTTTTTAACTTGTTAAAATTCACAAACGCAAATTCTGAGTTTGTTTAAACTTCAGTTATTTATTTTATTACCTTGGCCTGAACACATTTGAAGGAAATAAACAGTTGGCGTAATAGCGCCCCCTACAGAGGGACACAGAAATCCCAGTAGAAGGCAGAAAAGTTTATTTAAATGTATTATGTTCTGTAGATGGGCTGAAGAAAAGGTCCCTTAAACAATCTTCTACAGTGTTGCTGTGGTGATGACAAAAAACTTATTTTGTTTAAATATATAATCCCAAAATGTAGTTTTTCATCATTTCAGTCTAAATCAAAAACTAGAGCGTGAAAATTTAAAAATCCTTTAAAATAAATAGAAAACGATACACAGCACGAGACAATTATTGTTGTTGTCAGAAAATATTTGTCCAGAATTTTACAAGAAACAAAAAAGCCAATGGATTCCTAACGTCCACCGTGTCATGACAACAACCGTAAGTTTATTTTTTATAACCTTTTTATATATTTAACCCTTTATTATTTACAGATGCTTTAAAAGATCCAACTCAAAAAATGTTTGAGCCTTTGATAAAGATTGCTGAGATTTGTAATGTGTCACTAAAAGTCTGATTAAAAACACAAAAGGCACAAAAGAATAAGAATACTACATTCAGTGCTTAATTTCCTTATTAACCCATTAGCAAGGCATTAGGGCACTGCACTGGAAAACAGAGAAAATGCCTTGTTGAGGTCAGAGGTCAGAGGTGAGTGGGCAGACTGGTTAGAGTATTCTTCTTTTTAATCTTACCTGGGAGCTTCTCGGGGACTTTTTGGTGAAATGAATGGAAGCGTAGGACTCGGCCTCTTCAGGGTCAGCCTTTGGGAAAACAACATTAAGACACTTTTATGTAAATATGTAGGTCTCACTGTTCTCTAGGGTTATTCTACTGCAGCTCATATTTCTGTTTGAGTTTATTAACGTGACTCAGACTTACTCTAGATTACTTTAATCACATTCGTAGTTCACTGTTAAGACTTTACTGATGTCTTATTTTGTCTTTAATGTCTCCCTCTAGTGTTCATTTGGGGTTTGCTTTTTCCATTTAAACCCTTTGTTCTTTTTAGTTTTGCTTCAGTTGACCTCAGTTTGGGCCTGAATTTGTAAAGATTGTTTCAAACTTGTGTTTTTGTCTTTGAAAACATTTGTGAACTATTATTAAAAGCTTCTTTTATCCTGGTGCCTGACGGCTTGGTCTTAAACAAAGTCAAAGTGTTGCTTATAAACTGTTAAAAGTATTTTAGGACCTGTTCCAGAGAACACCTGGACAAACCTGAACACACAGACGTTCACATTAAAGCAGCGCAGTGTCACTTTTAGCCACTAGAGGTCCCTCTGCAGACCGGTTTGTTTTTGAGAGGAATGGAAACATTTGAATCAAAGTGTCTGGGTGTGTTTGAGCTGAGCCTGTCTCAGGAGTCCACTGTCCTGCTGGAGTTACATTTAGATCAAAGTTCTGTGTCAGTGGAAGACTCATTAAACCAACACCAGCATGGACTTTAAAGTTGAACATAAAGGTCTGTAGAGGACTCACATGTGTGTCCTTCACTTCCTGAGCTTTCCCTGAAAAGACACGTCTGTCATTAGTCCACACTGTTTCTAAAAGGATCCTGTTAAGACCTGTTCAGGTTCTCTCACCTGTGTTCCTCTTCCACCTGACGACCACCACAGCAGTTATTATTAAAGCCACAGGCCCCAGGACGACCCCCCACCAGCCTGCACACAGCCAACAGTATTTCAGTGCCAACAGTTGAACTTTACAGTGTAAATGCTCAGTACCGGCTCCCGGACCTGCTGAAGAGTCTCTGGTCTCTGAGGCTCCGCTGGTGCTTTCAGGTGATGTTCGTGTCGTTGTGCTCGGCTCTGAAAAGAAACACAACTTAAATGTGTTTAGTTTGGGATTAGACCGTTCTCACTGTTGTGTTTTAAGGGTTTAACTCTGCCATGACACTGCTGCAGTACCAGAAGTGTCCACTGGGAACAGCGCTTCCTCAAAGACTGCTGGTAGAACAGTGTTAGTGACTCAAACAAGAGCAGAAGTGCAACAACAGTAACAGAATGAGTCACCTGAGTCACCTGGTTCCTCTGGTCTGAGACTAAAGTGACGGAGGAGGTTTTCGAGGCGGACTTCACATTTGAACAGTGTTGGTCTCAGTGAGTCGACGTAAACAGAGGTCGGGACAGAAGCAGAGGCGCCACAACCAAACTGTGATGTTCTTATGGACGGATGGTTTATGTCAGTCTCATTATAAATCCACTTGACTTTCAGAGTTGAACAGCGATGAACTGGAGACAAAAGGCAGTTCATCTTCACCTCCTCAGGTTGTTCGATTAAAGTCACTGAAAAAAACACAGTTCCTTCACAATGACTCAGTTTAAACAGTTCAAAGAGCTGCACTAACCCCCTGAGCCTCTCTCGGGGGTCTCACTGATGTCGTGAGGTCAGCTCTCACTTCTTTTACAAAACTTATGATTAAAACAGTGCTTTTCTGACTTGACTTCCTCAGATTTAGAGACTGGTTCCATGTGGAGGGCTTCACTTCCTGTTTGTCCAACAGAGTGAGGCTTTCCTGTCTGACAGCTGTCTGTCAAACACTTTAAAGCTCATGTATAAGGCTCTGACTCTACGTCTCACTGACACAGACTCGAATAAATACTGGCCTCATTAAGCCTTAAAGACAGAGCTGGGTTTAAATCCAGGTCTGAAGGGGTCTTAGTCTGTTGCATTATCTTCATTATGAACCCAAACTGTTATGACACATCATTAATACTCACGTGTCAGGATGTTTAAAGACATGGCCGCCTCAGACACTTGTCCTGATGTGTCGTGTTGTTGGCACAAGTATCGACCCGCCCGGGCACTCTGGACATGTTTAAAAACCAAAGAACAGTTCTCTGTAAAAAGAGGTCTGTCTGGTTTATTCTGGACACTGGGACTGATCTTTCCGAGTGTAATAATCTCCACAGGGCTCTTTCTCGGGTTGCTGTAGATCCACGTGGTCCCGTTACATCCGTCCTGTCCTCCTCCAACACCGTCACACGACAAAGTGACCTCAGCTTCTTCTTCCACGAAAACCTCCGGCGTTTGTTCTGTTACAGCTGTGAGAGCAGCAACAGTCACATTCAACACACTCATGTCCTCTTTCACTGAAACAAGTTTACCATGATTACAACAGTAAAAGTGTTTGAAGCTGAACAAAAGGAGCCATAGTCTGTCTTTTTTAAAAGTGCCCGAGTGATGTTCAGTTTTTCACAGCTTCCTCTAAAGAGTATCGTCTCATTTCCTCACGTCTTCCTGATGTCACATGACCTTAAGAGCTTCTAAAGAGCCGCACAAACACAGGATTTTAATTTAACAAACACAGTTTAAAGGAGAGTCTGAAGGAGGCCTGTGTCTAAGAACAGACCCAGACATTTCAAAAGTCATCCGTCTCAGTTTAACATCAGTTCTTTGTGATGTGTTCAAGGCCCTGTTGTTTTCATCATAAAGACCAGAACTGTTGGAGTTACTGACATGACCTCTTGACACCAAGTAATGGTGATAAAATTAACAAACTGTTGGTCACTTTTGGACTCAGAGGGTCCACAAAGGTTAATCTGATTAATACAAGTTTATCTAAAAAAAACACAGTTACACAAATAAGATAAGGTAAGAAAAGAAAAGAGCACTTCTGTTTAAAACCTCAGTGTTTTCAGCTGTTCTAGTTAGTGTCGTTAAATCTGACTCCAGTCCTGTTCACTCGTTTGTTTGAGCTCCAGAGTTTTACTGGACTAACGACTGACGAACCCGAGTCCAGATGAGAACTCCAGTTTGTGTTTGTGGTGAGAACTGCTTCAATAAGTGCACCTTTATGGATTAAACTTTCATCTGACTGTGTCTTTATAAAGTCCACTCACACAATCATAAATATAAGTGTTTGGAAGAAAGAGTCGAAGGTAAACTCTCCTGTTTCTCTGAATCAGTCGACGTTTCTCAGAAGGAGCCCACTCTGACAGAAAACCAGCTCTTATTTTGAAATGCTCATCAGGATGTTCCCTCTGACCCACTGTAGTGCACTGTGACCTGGATGAACGAGACTCACCTGAAAGATGAAGAATGAGGAATAAAAGCAGCTGAGTCCTGGATGAGTCCATGGTTGGTCTGGTCTCGGTCTGACTCTGACGACTCTGAACACAACACGTATTTGTACTTCCTTTTTAAGAACTCCTCCAGCTGCGGTTTGCTTCTGTCACTTCCTCAAAACGAGCTGCTTTTGAATAAATACAAACAAATCATTTACATTTACATCAATCACATTAAAGAAATATATTTTAGTTTGATGTGTTTAATGCTGTTGGAATAAAACACATTGAACTCATTCACAGCAGCAGCAGCTCTGCAGAAGAAAAGGAAGTAGACGTGAGAAAACCATTAACAGATAAATGTGTCAAATGCCCTTTGTTTTCTCAGTTGAGGCAGATTATTATTAGAAGTGTTTGTGACGAGGACAAAAACAAGTTCCTCTTTATGAGCCTCTGATAATTCTTTAACCACAGACACTTCTCTTCAGGACTTTACTGAAGGTTTGAGTGAAAAACATCATTACATCACAGGACTTGGACTTTGACGGCTCAGACTGGTCTCAGACTCGGTCTAACCAGGAGGGTTAACACTCTGGAGTCCAGTCCGGTCTAGAGACTGAGAAAAACAGAACTGACACTTGGAGAAAAGAAGATGCTGCATTTCACCACCTTCATCTTTCACAGAACTTCCCTTTTCCACAAACTCACTAACACAAGCTAAAAATAAACTCGGAGCACTTCTCTTACGTCTGAATCCAACAGCAGCTCATTTTCAGGAAGTGACAGAAGGAAACAGAGTCATCGGTGTGAGACTGTCAACATGGCCGACAGCGGTACTCAATCATCTTTATTTTTATCCCAACAAACACAACAACCAACAGCAACTTAAACACACGGACTTAAATACCCAACACAAAACCACCTTAAGAGAGACACCATAAAGTAACATGTTATAACCCAGAACCATCCACCCCTCCAGTGAACCACTGGGCCCTTCCACACAGCCTTTATTCTTTCTCTGAACACAGGTGAGCATGGCTGACCAGTTCACTTCAATAAAACTATTTCATCCTTCTGTGTGTCCTGTTAAAACTGTTAATGGAGAATGTCTACACGACAGAGACCGAGACCAGACCAACCCTGGACTCATCCAGGACTCAGCTTTAGTCTGGATTAATGCTGCGTTTGGTTGATGAACATTGACTCTGTTGTGTACGTCAGGCTCAGATGGAGACTGTGGGAGAAGGACTTTGTCTTGTGGAAACGTTGCACCTGATCAGAGTCTTTGGAAGAAACTCCAGAAACACAGTGCTCTTTTGTCAGAGACACAAGTATAAGGACGTCCCGTCAGCACTGAGTCTCTCAGAAAACTGTTCTGTGTGTTTAAAGAGCGTCACAGAGGAACTGTAATGTGGCACTGAGGACTCAAATGCGCACAAGACAGTGAAGGTAAGCGATTATTTAAGTACAGATAGTGACAGGAAGCTGGACAGGAGATCTGAGACTGTAGTCCGTGCTGAGGCACTGCGCTGATGGCTGAAGTGAAGTCGTGAACTGGAACCAAGCCGAGGAGCTGGACCGAGAGTTGGAGTTGAGCCGTGGAGCTAAGCCGAGACCTGGTGCCGAGCCGGTGACTGGAGACCAAGTCGAGGAACCGGGCTGCTAGATGGAGTCCAAACCTGAGACCTGGAGTGGGGGCTGTAATAAGAGCTGTAACAAACACTAAAACATTCACACAAAGTCTGCTGAATGATCTGGCAGGGAAGCGGTGGACAGGAGCGGTTTATATACCTCACTGATGGTAATAGGCTGCAGGTGCTTGGAACAGGTGACAGTGATGAGATGAAGGAAGGAGAAGGAAAGTGGAGCGGATCCCTGAGAGAGACGGAGAGGATCTGACAGGAACAGTATTCTCATGTCGTTGCCTCAGACCAAACAAAGGCTGAGATCTGGTCTGGTTTGAGGAACAATCACTCGCTCCCAGATTCTGCAGCAGGTTCTGTGAATGTTGTTTCCTACATTCACAGGAGCTCGCCATAAAAGAGTTTTTCTGTATAATTCACAGACAACACGTCCAAGAGGCAGAGTAAAAAGAAAAAGAGTAAAACCTCCAACAACGCTTTTTAAAAACATGTGGGGCAGATTAATACTGTTGTAAGACCGCACTGAGGCCATGTCCAGTCTTTTCCTGGACTTTGTAATTTTCTTATATTCAGCGTGTCGACTCGTCTGATCTGAGGTTGTAGTGCTTGGCTCCGCGCGGGGTCGGAGGTCACACACTTGTCTTACCAACCCCCGAGGTCCAAACCCCCCGGTGTGGCCTGGACTGGGACCAGAGTCCACCGGCAGCACTTTGCAAGGTTTCGTTTTTTGTTAAAAACACAGTCTTGATGCATTAAACCAGGCCAGGCCTTTTCTTTTTTGTCTTCCCTTTAGACATTTCCCACAGAAACGTTTCCTCCACTATAAGATGCTTTATTAATAAAGTATTTTGTGTTTTTTCCCTTTATTTAACCAGATATAAATGTCTGTTATGTTCCTTCTGTTTTTTTCTCATTTTCTCTGTCCCTGCTGAGAAAGGCAACAGCAAATGTCAAAATGCATGCTTTATTACTTTTTACACAAGTATTATTTTCTTTTTAGAATGGCATTGGAAGAGTGCCCGTTGTGCTTCTCTTGCCCTCAGCACTGGCAGAGTGAACATCTGGACCCTGGACCCTGCCCTGGACCCTGGACCCTGCCCTGGACCCTGGACCCTGCCCTGGACCCTGCCCTGGACCCTGGACCCTGCCCTGGACCCTGCCCTGGACCCTGGACCCTGGACCCTGGACCATGCCCTGGACCCTGCCCTGGACCCTGGACCATGCCCTGGACCCTGCCCTGGACCCTGCCCTGGACCCTGCCCTGGACCCTGCCCTGGACCCTGCCCTGGACCCTGCCCTGGACCCTGGACCATGCCCTGGACCCTGGACCCTGGACCCTGGACCCTGCCCTGGACCCTGACCTGGACCCTGGACCCTGCCCTGGACCCTGGACCCTGCCCTGGACCCTGCCCTGGACCCTGGACCCTGGACCCTGCCCTGGACCCTGCCCTGGACCCTGCTCTGGACCCTGGACCCTGCCCTGGACCCTGCCCTGGACCCTGCCCTGGACCCTGCTCTGGACCCTGGACCCTGCCCTGGACCCTGCTCTGGACCCGTCTGTGGCCACGACACTTAAGAAGGGACACGGAGCTGAAGGCTCTGCAAAATATCTTCTTGAAGTGGGCGGTTAAAACGCCTGCTATTTCTTCACCTCATCGACCAGTTCCTGCAAGAATCTCAACCCTTATTTCCAAGAGGCATGGCTGGGATGGTCCTGGCGGAAACTCACAATTATCAATTCAATTTTACAGATGTCTGGACCTCCATCAGCAGACATGTGAGCGCATCTTTCTGAAAAGAGTTTCTGACATGTTTGACTCTGAAAAATGCTTCCTCTCTTGGCACAGGCCAAAAACACCCGCAGCCCTGGGGCCCGGTACAAGGTGCACCTCCACGGCCGACCGCTTTTACGCACTCAAACTCGATGCAAGCAGAAGCCTGTTTGAGGCAGCCGTGAAGGAAGAAAATTGCTAGGAGTAGAGTTGTACAGTAGTAGGAGTACAGTCCGAGGAGCTGACCCGAGACCTCCCACTGGGGACACTCAGAAAAGAGTGGACCACATCGAGAAACGGACCGTTGAGCTGCTGCGGAGTGTTACTGGTCTGACCATGAAGGACACATCAAGGTCGCTCCATGGAAACACAAAACTGAAGCTGAGAACCAGAACTGATTATGATCCGGACAAATTACCGGAGACCAAACCTGCTGTGCCTGCTGAACTTTTATTGAGTGCACCTACATTCATGATGTGCCAATTAGAAACAAAATGACTGGATGATCCCACTTCCAGCTTATTTAAAGGGGTTCAGGGGGTTCGTGGACAGGGTATTTTGAAAAAAACTATTTAGCTGCCCTCAGCAGGACCCCCTGAGTAAAGTTTTGACAAGGTCGTAGAGTTTTGACCGTTGGGGCCCTGATTAGTTGGCCCCTACAGAGTACTACTCACACTGGACGGTTGAGCAGGTTAAGCTCAGGTGGAACAAAGGACCATTCAGAAGCCCCAGACTAAACCCTGAAGAAGGTCTAGACCACTTTTTTGCATCTGTTCTTTTCTGTGGTTTTGAAAATGATTTTTATTAAGAAATTTCAAGCCCACAGCCCATTGTTCTGTTTTTTGAAAAAGGTTTCAAGAAATACATCACTTATTCTTATATCAGAGTGAAGTTTAAGGTTGGGGGGCCTCACAGTATTCTCTGAGTTTCAGGAGGGCCTCTCTCGACTTTGGGAACGGCTGCTCAAGAAACTAATGTAATGATATAATTCACTCAAACCTCCAGTAAAGTCCTGAAGAGAAGTGTCTGTGGTTAAAGACAATTATCAGAGGCTCATAAAGAGGAACTTGTTTTTGTCTTCGTCACAAACACTTCTAATAATAATCTGCAACTACTTCCTTTTCTTCTGCAGAGCTGCTGCTGCTGTGAATGAGTTCAATGTGTTTTATTCCAACAGCATTAAACACATCAAACTAAAATATATTTCTTTAATAATGTGATTGATGTAAATGTGTTAAAGATGGTTTGTTTGTATTTATTCAAAAGCAGCTCGTTTTGAGGAAGTGACAGAAGCAAACCGCAGCTGGAGGAGTTCTTAAAAAGGAAGTACAAATACGTGTTGTGTTCAGAGTCGTCAGAGTCAGACCGAGACCAGACCAACCATGGACTCATCCAGGACTCAGCTGCTTTTATTCCTCATTCTTCATCTTTCAGGTGAGTCTCGTTCATCCAGGTCACAGTGCACTACAGTGGGTCAGAGGGAACATCCTGATGAGCATTTCAAAATAAGAGCTGGTTTTCTGTCAGAGTGGGCTCCTTCTGAGAAACGTCGACTGATTCAGAGAAACAGGAGAGTTTACCTTCGACTCTTTCTTCCAAACACTTATATTTATGATTGTGTGAGTGGACTTTATAAAGACACAGTCAGATGAACGTTGAATCCATAAAGGTGCATTTATTGAAGCAGTTCTCACCACAAACACAAACTGGAGTTCTCATCTGGACTCGGGTTCGTCAGTCGTTAGTCCAGTAAAACTCTGGAGCTCAAACAAACGAGTGAACAGGACTAGAGTCAGATTTAACGACACTAAATGTAAACGTTAATGCCTATTACTTTATTACTGTTAGTGTCAGAGCTGGATTTGGAAAAGAAAAGTCGACACAAAGGCTTTTACAGGATTAACAGCCCACAATGTTCGTTCCATCCCTTCATTCTTTGAGCCACTTGCATCTATCGCTGCGTCCCTTGGGCTCAAGGACGACCTCAGGGAGAGAGCCACTCAAACACTTACAATAGCTCTTATACAAGAAACACAACATCAGAGGCAGAGTTACCAAAGAACGACAGAGAGAGGTCTGAAGACACAAACATCAGCTGTGGATTGTGTTCAACTGTACTCTGGTGTCACGACCCGGCGTCCGGAACAGGTACGAGGGCTCACAAGGCAGAACCCCACAAAGGCATTTGGTCTCAGAAGGTTTTATTTGTGGTTAAAAGTAGGAAGTCCGGATTCACTAGACGAGGTTGATTTCAGGCCAGGGTCCAAGCACACTATCATCCAAGACACAGAACACACTAGAAAATAATAACACTAGGAGCCTACACTAGGACCTACAAGACTCACTCACACCAGGGGTGAAGATAATCTGACCCTGAACAGTGGACACACACAGGTTATAAAGACACACAACGAAGGACAGGTGCAGGCAATCACGAAGGAGGGAACGACACAAGGGCAGGAAGTCAATCTGACATAACACAGGGGCATGACACTACACAATAAGACACAGGAAGTTCAGTACCAGCAGACACAGACACAATAAATCCTTTTCTTTTTAGTCTTTGTGGACACTTCCTATTGGCCTGACCGCGCAGACTGGCAGTGGAGACCAGACAAAGACCTCAGTAACTTTGGAAAACAAAAGAACTCAGCCAAATAAATATATCATCGGCTTAAAAATCTGTTTATATTTGAAAGTCTTTATTTTTATGTAAATAACTTCAGTGGCTCAGAGAGCTTTGTGTTTGCAGCAGCTCGAGCAGGTGGACGTGTTGTTCATATTTATGAAGGGCCTTTTCTAAATTTGAGTGTTTGTTTCTGTTTCAGTTAAACCTGTACAAATGAGCTCATATTAAACATTTATTATTTCCATGTATTTCAGACACAAAAGGACAGATTACCTTCGAGACTGTGAGAGAAGGAGACGACATCACTTTGTCCTGTAAAAGTGAGATCCCTGATCAGAGTCCATGTGGAAACACTGAGTGGATCTTTACAAAACTATCCAAAAACTTAACAAACACAAGCCTGTTCTCTCGTGGACAGAAGAATAAAGAGGTCCCATCAGCAGTGAGTCTCTCTGAGAACTGTTCTCTGGTTTTAAAGAACGTCACATTGCGGCAGGTTGGAAGATACACTTGTCGACAGTTCACTGCAAATGACCAACGAAAAACAGAAACTATATTCAGACTGTTTGTTGTAAAATGTGAGTATTTGATGTTTCTCAGAATGAAACCCTAAAGAACAGAGCTGTTTTCTTTTACAAACGTCTCATTTAAACTGTTCCTGTGTGAAATAACCAGAAGATGGTCTTTTAAGGCTTTTATTTACAGTTTACACTAGAACTTACCTGGTGACATGTGTTTTTGACACAGAAACTCTTCACTGACTCTTCAGACACAGTTGTAGTTAATGCATTTATTTTAATCTTCAGTGTTTCAGGAAAAGAAGGACGACAGAGTGACGTTCAACTGCTCTGTGGTGAGACATGGATCGTGCAGACACACAGTGAAGTGGTTAAACAACGATAAAGAAGTGAACAAAGATCTCTCAGAGCTGCAGACGTCTCACTCTCTCTGCTGGGCCTCTGTGTCTTTTACGGATCGTTCTCCTCCATCACAGTTTTATCGGTCACTCAAGTGTGAGGTTAAACATAATTCCAGTGAAACGAAGGTAACCCTCATCCCTCGACCTCCAGGTGAGAAAACATGAGTCTTGGTCAAATATAACACGACTACATTCTGTGACTTATAAACATGAAGTGTCCTGTCTGTTCTTCAGACGATGAAAGAACTACTGAAGAGTCCCAGAACACAGCAGGTACAGACTGAACTGTGTCTGACACGTTAGACTTGGTTGTAGCTGGAGAAGATTAGTGACCTAATGAAGACTGTAGGTTATGGTCTTTACTGACGTTATGACGGTGTCTTATGCTCCACGAGAGTCTGCAGCAGTGCATCTACATCCAGAGGCCTTCAGAAACACTCAGGTCTTTTGTTTTTCAGGTCTGCTGAGACTCGTCGTTGTGAGTGTGGGTTTAACCGCTCTCCTGACCTCTGTCGCTGCAGTTCTCCTCTGGACCAGGACTAAAGGTCAGACTGGTCTCAAACTGAAGTCCCTACAGCTCCACAGTCCAATAACCCTCATAAACCTCAAACTGGAGGAGTCTGAGCCGGACATTCACCAAAATAATAACCACATTTCAAAAAGTCTTCCATCACTTCTTTATGTCAGGATCAAACTGAACACTTTAGAAACAGAGAAAAGACAGAGTAATGTGTGTTAGTTCTATATGAACAGGGACAGATACAGGTCTGTGACACATTACATGGGTCATTATTCAGATTTTAGTCACTACAGTCGACGGGGCGACACCTAGTGGTTACATTAACACATTACACTAGTGTTAGCTCAGGCTCACACAGAAGCTAAAGACTGTCTTGTTCTGTTTCAAGGACCAACTCTGAGAGGAGCCGACAAAACGTGAGTTTAACACTCTTTAACACTCTCATTCAAACAGCTTTAGTCTCTGTCGCCTAAAGTCCCAGGTGTGTTGTTCTCCAGGTGCACACAGAGGATCTCACAGTGGAGTATGAAAACGTGGGAGAGCCTTCTGTCTTTGTCAGATTCAACAAAAGTTCAGGGTCCGCTCCAGAACAAAGCTCTGACTGAACACCACCGGCTCCAGTGTTAATCCTGCTGCTGGTGTTTCCTGACAGAGGCGTAGAGTTGACTGAGACTCTCTGAGGCCGGGGTCTTCACTGAACTGTAGGTCACACTCCCGCCCTCTTCTTCATCGTCTCTGAGCTGTGGCTGAGGAAGGAACGTTGAATAAATTACACCAATGGGCCCGAAAAAAGAACAAATGTTGCAGAGTCATGTTGGTCTTTACAAGGCAAACAGAAAATGTCATTAAGGCCACTCACTCAAACAAACAGGAAGTCTGCCATCTTGAAATACATCCTTCAAAAGCATGACCGCAGTTTTTACTTTGTATTTTAACAAACTCGAGGTTTTTAATCGATGGAGCTGAAAATCGGTCAAAATAATCTAAAAAGAAGGGCTTATTCAAATTCTTTGTAAATGTTTGACGGTTTCCGAGAGGCAGTCAAAGTTTACGTAAATCTTTTTAACTTGTTAAAATTCACAAACGCAAATTCTGAGTTTGTTTAAACTTCAGTTATTTATTTTATTACCTTGGCCTGAACACATTTGAAGGAAATAAACAGTTGGCGTAATAGCGCCCCCTACAGAGGGACACAGAAATCCCAGTAGAAGGCAGAAAAGTTTATTTAAATGTATTATGTTCTGTAGATGGGCTGAAGAAAAGGTCCCTTAAACAATCTTCTACAGTGTTGCTGTGGTGATGACAAAAAACTTATTTTGTTTAAATATATAATCCCAAAATGTAGTTTTTCATCATTTCAGTCTAAATCAAAAACTAGAGCGTGAAAATTTAAAAATCCTTTAAAATAAATAGAAAACGATACACAGCACGAGACAATTATTGTTGTTGTCAGAAAATATTTGTCCAGAATTTTACAAGAAACAAAAAAGCCAATGGATTCCTAACGTCCACCGTGTCATGACAACAACCGTAAGTTTATTTTTTATAACCTTTTTATATATTTAACCCTTTATTATTTACAGATGCTTTAAAAGATCCAACTCAAAAAATGTTTGAGCCTTTGATAAAGATTGCTGAGATTTGTAATGTGTCACTAAAAGTCTGATTAAAAACACAAAAGGCACAAAAGAATAAGAATACTACATTCAGTGCTTAATTTCCTTATTAACCCATTAGCAAGGCATTAGGGCACTGCACTGGAAAACAGAGAAAATGCCTTGTTGAGGTCAGAGGTCAGAGGTGAGTGGGCAGACTGGTTAGAGTATTCTTCTTTTAATCTTACCTGGGAGCTTCGGGACTTTTTGGTGAAATGAATGGAAGCGTAGGACTCGGCCTCTTCAGGGTCAGCCTTTGGGAAAACAACATTAAGACACTTTTATGTAAATATGTAGGTCTCACTGTTCTCTAGGGTTATTCTACTGCAGCTCATATTTCTGTTTGAGTTTATTAACGTGACTCAGACTTACTCTAGATTACTTTAATCACATTCGTAGTTCACTGTTAAGACTTTACTGATGTCTTATTTTGTCTTTAATGTCTCCTCTAGTGTTCATTTGGGGTTTGCTTTTTCCATTTAAACCCTTTGTTCTTTTTAGTTTTGCTTCAGTTGACCTCAGTTTGGGCCTGAATTTGTAAAGATTGTTTCAAACTTGTGTTTTTGTCTTTGAAAACATTTGTGAACTATTATTAAAAGCTTCTTTTATCCTGGTGCCTGACGGCTTGGTCTTAAACAAAGTCAAAGTGTTGCTTATAAACTGTTAAAAGTATTTTAGGACCTGTTCCAGAGAACACCTGGACAAACCTGAACACACAGACGTTCACATTAAAGCAGCGCAGTGTCACTTTTAGCCACTAGAGGTCCCTCTGCAGACCGGTTTGTTTTTGAGAGGAATGGAAACATTTGAATCAAAGTGTCTGGGTGTGTTTGAGCTGAGCCTGTCTCAGGAGTCCACTGTCCTGCTGGAGTTACATTTAGATCAGAGTTCTGTGTCAGTGGAAGACTCATTAAACCAACACCAGCATGGACTTTAAAGTTGAACATAAAGGTCTGTAGAGGACTCACATGTGTGTCCTTCACTTCCTGAGCTTTCCCTGAAAAGACACGTCTGTCATTAGTCCACACTCTTTCTAAAAGGATCCTGTTAAGACCTGTTCAGGTTCTCTCACCTGTGTTCCTCTTCCACCTGACGACCACCACAGCAGTTATTATTAAAGCCACAGGCCCCAGGACGACCCCCCACCAGCCTGCACACAGCCAACAGTATTTCAGTGCCAACAGTTGAACTTTACAGTGTAAATGCTCAGTACCGGCTCCCGGACCTGCTGAAGAGTCTCTGGTCTCTGAGGCTCCGCTGGTGCTTTCAGGTGATGTTCGTGTCGTTGTGCTCGGCTCTGAAAAGAAACACAACTTAAATGTGTTTAGTTTGGGATTAGACCGTTCTCACTGTTGTTGTGTTTTAAGGGTTTAACTCTGCCATGACACTGCTGCAGTACCAGAAGTGTCCACTGGGAACAGCGCTTCCTCACAGACTGCTGGTAGAACAGTGTTAGTGACTCAAACAAGAGCAGAAGTGCAACAACAGTAACAGAATGAGTCACCTGAGTCACCTGGTTCCTCTGGTCTGAGACTAAAGTGACGGAGGAGGTTTTCGAGGCGGACTTCACATTTGAACAGTGTTGGTCTCAGTGAGTCGACGTAAACAGAGGTCGGGACAGAAGCAGAGGCGCCACAACCAAACTGTGATGTTCTTATGGACGGATGGTTTATGTCAGTCTCATTATAAATCCACTTGACTTTCAGAGTTGAACAGCGATGAACTGGAGACAAAAGGCAGTTCATCTTCACCTCCTCAGGTTGTTCGATTAAAGTCACTGAAAAAAACACAGTTCCTTCACAATGACTCAGTTTAAACAGTTCAAAGAGCTGCACTAACCCCCTGAGCCTCTCTCGGGGGTCTCACTGATGTCGTGAGGTCAGCTCTCACTTCTTTTACAAAACTTATGATTAAAAGAGTGCTTTTCTGACTTGACTTCCTCAGATTTAGAGACTGGTTCCATGTGGAGGGCTTCACTTCCTGTTTGTCCAACAGAGTGAGGCTTTCCTGTCTGACAGCTGTCTGTCAAACACTTTAAAGCTCATGTATAAGGCTCTGACTCTACGTCTCACTGACACAGACTCGAATAAATACTGGCCTCATTAAGCCTTAAAGACAGAGCTGGGTTTAAATCCAGGTCTGAAGGGGTCTTAGTCTGTTGCATTATCTTCATTATGAACCCAAACTGTTATGACACATCATTAATACTCACGTGTCAGGATGTTTAAAGACATGGCCGCCTCAGACACTTGTCCTGATGTGTCGTGTTGTTGGCACAAGTATCGACCCGCCCGGGCACTCTGGACATGTTTAAAAACCAAAGAACAGTTCTCTGTAAAAAGAGGTCTGTCTGGTTTATTCTGGACACTGGGACTGATCTTTCCGAGTGTAATAA
Source organism: Neodontobutis hainanensis (assembly GCA_024349245.1). Classification (NCBI taxonomy): domain Eukaryota; kingdom Metazoa; phylum Chordata; class Actinopteri; order Gobiiformes; family Odontobutidae; genus Neodontobutis; species Neodontobutis hainanensis. Next base: position 1,956,901 of record JALDNG010000036.1, read on the forward strand.
TCTCCACAGGCCTCTTTCTTGGGTTGCTGTAGATCCACGTGGTCCCGTTACATCCGTCCTGTCCTCCTCCAACACCGTCACACGACAAAGTGACCTCAGCTTCTTCTTCCACGAAAACCTCCGGCGTTTGTTCTGTTACAGCTGTGAGAGCAGCAACAGTCACATTCAACACACTCATGTCCTCTTTCACTGAAACAAGTTTACCATGATTACAACAGTAAAAGTGTTTGAAGCTGAACAAAAGGAGCCATAGTCTGTCTTTTTTAAAAAGTGCCCGAGTGATGTTCAGTTTTTCACAGCTTCCTCTAAAGAGTATCGTCTCATTTCCTCACCTCTTCCTGATGTCACATGACCTTAAGAGCTTCTAAAGAGCCGCACAAACACAGGATTTTAATTTAACAAACACAGTTTAAAGGAGAGTCTGAAGGAGGCCTGTGTCTAAGAACAGACCCAGACATTTCAAAAGTCATCCGTCTCAGTTTAACATCAGGCCCTGTTGTTTTCATCATAAAGACCAGAACTGTTATCTGGAGTTACTGACATGAGCTATTGACACCAAGTAATAGCCCAGTGTTTGCTTTTTTTGTGATAAAATTAACAAACTGTTGGTCACTTTTGGACTCAGAGGGTCCACAAAGGTTAATCTGATTAATACAAGTTTATCTAAAAAAAAACACAGTTACACAAATAAAACAAATGGCCAAAAAGAAAAGTGCATTTCTATCTCCACCTCCTGCTCCACTGTCCAACATCCTCTGAATCTCCACCTCCTTCTGTCTGTTTAATTTAACCTTTTGAACTGCCATTTTGGCTCAGTGTCGGCCATTTTGGTCCACCAGCTTCTGTTCATTACAACATATTTCAATCAATCACAAGAGCTAGTCGTGGTCTTGGTTGGTCTTGACGTCAGAGACAGAGACCTTTTACAAAATAGTCTAAAGAACATGCTCCGGGACTTACTGCCAACAATAAACCCAGCTCCTGCTCCGGTCTGAACAGAACAAGAGTCTGTGGTTAAAGAGTTATCAGAGGCTCCAAAAGAGCAACTTGTTTTTGTCCTCGTCACAAACACATCTAATAATAATCTGCCTCAACTGAGAAAACAAAGGGCATTTGACACATTTATCTGTTAATGGTTTTCTCACGTCTACTTCCTTTTCTTCTGCAGAGCTGCTGCTGCTGTGAATCAGTTCAATGTGTTTTATTCCAACAGCATTAAACACATCAAACTAAAATATATTTCTTTAATAATGTGATTGATGTAAATGTGTTAAAGATGGTTTGTTTGTATTTATTCAAATGCAGCTCGTTTTGAGGAAGTGACAGAAGCAAACCGCAGCTGGAGGAGTTCTTAAAAAGGAAGTACAAATACGTGTTGTGTTCAAAGTCGTCAGAGTCAGACCGAGACCAGACCAACCATGGACTCATCCAGGACTCAGCTGCTTTTATTCCTCATTCTTCATCTTTCAGGTGAGTCTCGTTCATCCAGGTCACAGTGCACTACAGTGGGTCAGAGGGAACATCCTGATGAGCATTTCAAAATAAGAGCTGGTTTTCTGTCAGAGTGGGCTCCTTCTGAGAAACGTCGACTGATTCAGAGAAACAGGAGAGTTTACCTTCGACTCTTTCTTCCAAACACTTATATTTATGATTGTGTGAGTGGACTTTATAAAGACACAGTCAGATGAAAGTTTAATCCATAAAGGTGCACTTATTGAAGCAGTTCTCACCACAAACACAAACTCACTGGAGTTCTCATCTGGACTCGGGTTCGTCAGTCGTTAGTCCAGTAAAACTCTGGAGCTCAAACAAACGAGTGAACAGGACTGGAGTCAGATTTAACGACACTAAATGTAAACGTTAATGCCTATTACTTTATTACTGTTAGTGTCAGAGCTGGATTTGGAAAAGAAAAGTCGACACAAAGGCTTTTACAGGATTAACAGCCCACAATGTCCGTTCCATCCCTTCATTCTTTGAGCCACTTGCATCTATCGCTGCGTCCCTTGGGCTCAAGGACGACCTCAGGGAGAGAGCCACTCAAACACTTACAATAGCTCTTATACAAGAAACACAACATCAGAGGCAGAGTTACTAAAGAACGACAGAGAGAGGTCTGAAGACACAAACATCAGCTGTGGATTGTGTTCAACTGTACTCTGGTGTCACGACCCGGCGTCCGGAACAGGTACGAGGGCTCACAAGGCAGAACCCCACAAAGGCATTTGGTCTCAGAAGGTTTTATTTGTGGTTAAAAGTAGGAAGTCCGGATTCACTAGACGAGGTTGATTTCAGGCCAGGGTCCAAGCACACTATCATCCAAGACACAGAACACACTAGAAAATAAGAGCACTAGGACCCTACACTTAGACCTACAAGACTCACTCACACCAGGGGGGAAGATAATCTGACCCTGAACAGTGGACACACACAGGTTATAAAGACACACAACGAAGGACAGGTGCAGGTAATCACGAAGGAGGGAACGACACAAGGGCAGGAAGTCAATCTGACATAACACAGGGGCATGACACTACACAATAAGACACAGGAAGTTCAGTACCAGCAGACACAGACACAATAAATCCTTTTCTTTTTAGTCTTTGTGGACACTTCCTATTGGCCTGACCGCGCAGACTGGCAGTGGAGGCCAGACAAAGACCTCAGTAACTTTGGAAAACAAAAGAACTCAGCCAAATAAATATATCATCGGCTTAAAAATCTGTTTATATTTGAAAGTCTTTATTTTTATGTAAATAACTTCAGTGGCTCAGAGAGCTTTGTGTTTGCAGCAGCTCGAGCAGGTGGTGTTGTTCATATTTATGAAGGGCCTTTTCTAAATTTGAGTGTTTGTTTCTGTTTCAGTTAAACCTGTACAAATGAGCTCATATTAAACATTTATTATTTCCATGTATTTCAGACACAAAAGAACAGATTAACTTCGAGACTGTGAGAGAAGGAGACAACATCACTTTGTCCTGTAAAAATGAGATCCCTGATCAGAGTCCATGTGGAAACACTGACTGGAACTTTACAAGAATATCCAAAAACTCAACAAACACAACCCTGTTCTCCCGTGGACAGAAGAATAAAGAGGTCCCATCAGCAGTGAGTCTCTCAGAGAACTGTTCTCTGGTTTTAAAGAACGTCAAATTGCGGCAGGTTGGAAGATACACTTGTCGACAGTTCACTGGAAATGACCAACGAAGAACAGAAACTATATTAGGACTGTTTGTTGTAAAATGTGAGTATTTGATGTTTCTCAGAATGAAACGCTAAAGAACAGAGCTGTTTTCTTTTACAAACGTCTCATTTAAACTGTTCCTGGCACCGAAAACAGAACTTGAAATAACCATTAAATGGTCTTTTAAGGCTTTTATTTACAGTTTACACTAGAACTTACCTGGTGACATGTGTTTTTGACACAGAAACTCTTCAGACTCTTCACAGTTGTAGTAAATGCATTTTGTTTAATCTCCACAGTGTCTCAGGAAAAGAAGGATGACAGAGTGACGTTCAACTGCTCTGTGGTGAGACATGGATCGTGCAGACACACAGTGAAGTGGTTAAACAACGATAAAGAAGTGAACAAAGATCTCTCAGAGCTGCAGACGTCTCACTCTCTCTGCTGGGCCTCTGTGTCTTTTACGGATCGTTCTCCTCCATCACAGTTTTATCAGTCACTCAAGTGTGAGGTTAAACTAAATTCCAGTGAAACGAAGGTAACCCTCATCCCTCGACCTCCAGGTGAGAAAACATGAGACTTGGTCAAATATAACACGACTACATTCTGTGACTTATAAACATGAAGTGTCCTGTCTGTTCTTCAGACGATGAAAGAACTACTGAAGAGTCCCAGAGCACAGCAGGTACAGACTGAACTGTGTCTGACACGTTAGACTTGGTTGTAGCTGGAGAAGATTAGTAACCTAATGAAGACTGTAGGTTATGGTCTTTACTGACGTTATGACGGTGTCTTATGCTCCACGAGAGTCTGCAGCAGTGCATCTACATCCAGAGGCCTTCAGAAACACTCAGGTCTTTTATGTTTTTCAGGTCTGCTGAGACTCGTCGTTGTGAGTGTGGGTTTAACCGCTCTCCTGACCTCTGTCGCTGCAGTTCTCCTCTGGACCAGGACTAAAGGTCAGACTGGTCTCAAACTGAAGTCCCTACAGCTCCACAGTCCAATAACCCTCATAAACCTCAAACTGGAGGAGTCTGAGCCGGACATTCACCAAAATAATAACCACATTTCAAAAAGTCTTCCATCACTTCTTTATGTCAGGATCAAACTGAACACTTTAGAACCAGAGAAAAGACAGAGTAATGTGTGTTAGTTCTATATGAACAGGGACAGATACAGGTCTGTGACACATTACATGGGTCATTATTCAGATTTTAGTCACTACAGTCGACGGGGCGACACCTAGTGGTTACATTAACACATTACACTAGTGTTAGCTCAGGCTCACACAGAAGCTAAAGACTGTCTTGTTCTGTTTCAGGGACCAACACTGAGAGGAGCCGACACAACGTGAGTTTAACACTCTTTAACACTCTCATTCAAACAGCTTTAGTCTCTGTCGTCTAAAGTCCCAGGTGTGTTGTTCTCCAGGTGCACACAGAGGATCTCACAGTGGAGTATGAAAACGTGGGAGAGCCTTCTGTCTTTGTCAGATTCAACAAAAGTTCAGGGTTTGCTCCAGAACAAAGCTCTGACTGAACACCACCGGCTCCAGTGTTAATCCTGCTGCTGGTGTTTCCTGACAGAGGCGTAGAGTTGACTGAGACTCTCTGAGGCCGGGGTCTTCACTGAACTGTAGGTCACACTCCCGCCCTCTTCTTCATCGTCTCTGAGCTGTGGCTGAGAAAGGAACGTTGAATAAATTACACCAATGGGCCCGAAAAAAGAGCAAATGTCGCAGAGTCATGTTGGTCTTTACAAGGCAAACAGAAAATGTCATTAAGGCCACTCACTCAAACAAACAGGAAGTCTGCCATCTTTAAATACATCCTTCAAAAGCATGACCGCAGTTTTTACTTTGTATTTTAACAAACTCGAGGTTTTTAATCGATGGAGTGGAAAATCAGTCAAAATAATCTAAAAAGAAGGGCTTATTCAAATTCTTTGTAAATATTTGACGGTTTCCGAGAGTCAGTCAAAGTTTACGTAAATCTTTTTAACAACCATCAACTTGTTAAAATTCACAAACGCAAATTCTGAGTTTGTTTAAACTTCAGTTATTTATTTTATTACCTTGGCCTGAACACATTTGAAGGAAATAAACAGTTGGCGTAATAGCGCCCCCTACAGAGGGACACAGAAATCCCAGTAGAAGGCAGAAAAGTTTATTTAAATGTATTATGTTCTGTAGATGGGCTGAAGAAAAGGTCCCTTAAACAATCTTCTACAGTGTTGCTGTGGTGATGACAAAAAACTTATTTTGTTTAAATATATAATCCCAAAATGTAGTTTTTCATCATTTCAGTCTAAATCAAAAACTAGAGCGTGAAAATTTAAAAATTCTTTAAAATAAATAGAAAAAGATACACAACACGAGACAATTATTGTTGTTGTCAGAAAATATTTGTCCAGAATCTTACAAGAAACAAAAAAGCCAATGGATTCCTAACGTCCACCGTGTCATGACAACAACCGTAAGTTTATTTTTTATAACCTTTTTATATATTTAACCCTTTATTATTTACAGATGCTTTAAAAGATCCAACTCAAAAAACGTTTGAGCCTTTGATAAAGATTGCTGAGATTTGTAATGCGTCACTAAAAGGCTGATTAAAAATAAAAAACCTTGTGAGAGTGGCTCAAAGGCACAAAAGAATAAGAATACTACATTCAGTGCTTAATTTCCTTATTAACCCATTAGCAAGGCATTAGGGCACTGCACTGGAAAACAGAGAAAATGCCTTGTTGAGGTCAGAGGTCAGAGGTCAGAGGTGAGTGGGCAGACTGGTTAGAGTATTCTTCTTTTTAATCTTACCTGGGAGCTTCTCGGGGACTTTTTGGTGAAATGAATGGAAGCGTAGGACTCGGCCTCTTCAGGGTCAGCCTTTGGGAAAACAACATTAAGACACTTTTATGTAAATATGTAAAGGTCTCACTGTTCTCTAGGGTTATTCTACTGCAGCTCATATTTCTGTTTGAGTTTATTAACGTGACTCAGACAGATTACTTTAATCACATTCGTAGTTCACTGTTAGGACTTTACTGATGTCTTATTTTGTCTTTAATGTCTCCCTCTAGTGTTCATTTGGGGTTTGCTTTTTCCATTTAAACCCTTTGTTCTTTTTAGTTTTGCTTCAGTTGACCTCAGTTTGGGCCTGAATTTGTAAAGATTGTTTCAAACTTGTGTTTTTGTCTTTGAAAACATTTGTGAACTATTATTAAAAGCTTCTTTTATCCTGGTGCCTGACGGCTTGGTCTTAAACAAAGTCAAAGTGTTGCTTATAAACTGTTAAAAGTATTTTAGGACCTGTTCCAGAGAACACCTGGACAAACCTGAACACACAGACGTTCACATTAAAGCAGCGCAGTGTCACTTTTAGCCACTAGAGGTCCCTCTGCAGACCGGCTTGTTTTTGAGAGGAATGGAAACATTTGAATCAAAGTGTCTGGGTGTGTTTGAGCTGAGCCTGTCTCAGGAGTCCACTGTCCTGCTGGAGTTACATTTAGATCAGAGTTCTGTGTCAGTGGAAGACTCATTAAACCAACACCAGCATGGACTTTAAAGTTGAACATAAAGGTCTGTAGAGGACTCACATGTGTGTCCTTCACTTCCTGAGCTTTCCCTGAAAAGACACGTCTGTCATTAGTCCACACTGTTTCTAAAAGGATCCTGTTAAGACCTGTTCAGGTTCTCTCACCTGTGTTCCTCTTCCACCTGACGACCACCACAGCAGTTATTATTAAAGCCACAGGCCCCAGGACGACCCCCCACCAGCCTGCACACAGCCAACAGTATTTCAGTGCCAACAGTTGAACTTTACAGTGTAAATGCTCAGTACCGGCTCCAGGACCTGCTGAAGAGTCTCTGGTCTCTGAGGCTCCGCTGGTGCTTTCAGGTGATGTTTGTGTCGTTGTGCTCGGCTCTGAAAAGAAACACAACTTAAATGTGTTTAGTTTGGGATTAGACCGTTCTCACTGTTGTTGTGTTTTAAGGGTTTAACTCTGCCATGACACTGCTGCAGTACCAGAAGTGTCCACTGGGAACAGCGCTTCCTCACAGACTGCTGGTAGAACAGTGTTAGTGACTCAAACAAGAGCAGAAGTGCAACAACAGTAACAGAATGAGTCACCTGAGTCACCTGGTTCCTCTGGTCTGAGACTAAAGTGACGGAGGAGGTTTTCGAGGCGGACTTCACATTTGAACAGTGTTGGTCTCAGTGAGTCGACGTAAACAGAGGTCGGGACAGAAGCAGAGGCGCCACAACCAAACTGTGATGTTCTTATGGACGGATGGTTTATGTCAGTCTCATTATAAATCCACTTGACTTTCAGAGTTGAACAGCGATGAACTGAAGACAAAAGGCAGTTCATCTTCACCTCCTCAGGTTGTTTGATTAAAGTCACTGAAAAAAACACAGTTCCTTCACAATGACTCAGTTTAAACAGTTCAAAGAGCTGCACTAACCCCCTGAGCCTCTCTCGGGGGTCTCACTGATGTCGTGAGGTCAGCTCTCACTTCTTTTACAAAACTTATGATTAAAAGAGTGCTTTTCTGACTTGACTTCCTCAGATTTAGAGACTGGTTCCATGTGGAGGGCTTCACTTCCTGTTTGTCCAACAGAGTGAGGCTTTCCTGTCTGACAGCTGTCTGTCAAACACTTTAAAGCTCATGTATAAGGCTCTGACTCTACGTCTCACTGACACAGACTCGAATAAATACTGGCCTCATTAAGCCTTAAAGACAGAGCTGGGTTTAAATCCAGGTCTGAAGGGGTCTTAGTCTGTTGCATTATCTTCATTATGAACCCAAACTGTTATGACACATCATTAATACTCACGTGTCAGGATGTTTAAAGACATGGCCGCCTCAGACACTTGTCCTGATGTGTCGTGTTGTTGGCACAAGTATCGACCCGCCCGGGCACTCTGGACATGTTTAAAAACCAAAGAACAGTTCTCTGTAAAAAGAGGTCTGTCTGGTTTATTCTGGACACTGGGACTGATCTTTCCGAGTGTAATAATCTCCACAGGCCTCTTTCTTGGGTTGCTGTAGATCCACGTGGTCCCGTTACATCCGTCCTGTCCTCCTCCAACACCGTCACACGTCAAAGTGACCTCAGCTTCTTCTTCCACGAAAACCTCCGGCGTTTGTTCTGTTACAGCTGTGAGAGCAGCAACAGTCACATTCAACACACTCATGTCCTCTTTCACTGAAACAAGTTTACCATGATTACAACAGTAAAAGTGTTTGAAGCTGAACAAAAGGAGCCATAGTCTGTCTTTTTTAAAAAGTGCCCGAGTGATGTTCAGTTTTTCACAGCTTCCTCTAAAGAGTATCGTCTCATTTCCTCACGTCTTCCTGATGTCACATGACCTTAAGAGCTTCTAAAGAGCCGCACAAACACAGGATTTTAATTTAACAAACACAGTTTAAAGGAGAGTCTGAAGGAGGCCTGTGTCTAAGAACAGACCCAGACATTTCAAAAGTCATCCGTCTCAGTTTAACATCAGTTCTTTGTGATGTGTTCAAGGCCCTGTTGTTTTCATCATAAAGACCAGAACTGTTGGAGTTACTGACATGACCTCTTGACACCAAGTAATGGTGATAAAATTAACAAACTGTTGGTCACTTTTGGACTCAGAGGGTCCACAAAGGTTAATCTGATTAATACAAGTTTATCTAAAAAAAAACACAGTTACACAAATAAGATAAGGTAAGAAAAGAAAAGAGCACTTCTGTTTAAAACCTCAGTGTTTTCAGCTGTTCTAGTTAGTGTCGTTAAATCTGACTCCAGTCCTGTTCACTCGTTTGTTTGAGCTCCAGAGTTTTACTGGACTAACGACTGACGAACCCGAGTCCAGATGAGAACTCCAGTTTGTGTTTGTGGTGAGAACTGCTTCAATAAGTGCACCTTTATGGATTCAACGTTCATCTGACTGTGTCTTTATAAAGTCCACTCACACAATCATAAATATAAGTGTTTGGAAGAAAGAGTCGAAGGTAAACTCTCCTGTTTCTCTGAATCAGTCGACGTTTCTCAGAAGGAGCCCACTCTGACAGAAAACCAGCTCTTATTTTGAAATGCTCATCAGGATGTTCCCTCTGACCCACTGTAGTGCACTGTGACCTGGATGAACGAGACTCACCTGAAAGATGAAGAATGAGGAATAAAAGCAGCTGAGTCCTGGATGAGTCCATGGTTGGTCTGGTCTCGGTCTGACTCTGACGACTCTGAACACAACACGTATTTGTACTTCCTTTTTAAGAACTCCTCCAGCTGCTGTCAAAGGTCACATCATTAAAGACGTGACCTCTGAATAAAAGAGGTCACATCAACAGTGAGCCTCTCAGAGAACTGTTCTCTGGTTTTGAAGATACACTTTGACAGTTCACTGGAAATGACCGACGGAACAGAAACCATTTGTTGTAAAATGTGAGTTTTTGATGTTTTTCAGAAGGAAACTCCAAAGAACAGAGACTTTGTGGAACTATGCACTGAGCTGTTTTTTTTTTTATAACTGTCTTCTCAGAAAGTGCCCGACTGATTCCTGTAAAGAGTGTCGTCTCATTTCCTCACTCGTCTTCCTGAAGCTTCGAAGAGCCGCACAAACACATTTTAATTTAACAAACCCTTTAAGAGCTTCTGAAGAGCCGCACAAACACATTTTAATTTAACAAACCCTTTAAGAGCTTCTGAAGAGCCGCACAGACACATTTTAATTTAACAAACCCTTTAAGAGCTTCTAAAGAGCCGCACAGACACATTTTAATTTAACAAACCCTTTAAGAGCTTCTAAAGAGCCGCACAGACACATTTTAATTTAACAAACCCTTTAAGAGCTTCTAAGAGCCGCACAGACACATTTTAATTTAACAAACCCTTTAAGAGCTTCCAAAGAGCACAGACACATTTTAATTTAACAAACCCTTTAAGAGCTTCGAAAAGCCGCACAGACACATTTTAATTTAACAAACCCTTTAAGAGCTTCCGAAGAGCCGCACAGACACATTTTAATTTAACAAACCCTTTAAGAGCTTCTAAAGAGCCGCACAAACACATTTTAATTTAACAAACCCTTTAAGAGCTTCTAAAGAGCCGCACAGACACATTTTAATTTAACAAACCCTTTAAGAGCTTCTAAGAGCCGCAAACACATTTTAATTTAACAAACCCTTTAAGAGCTTCTAAAGAGCCGCACAGACACATTTTAATTTAACAAACCCTTTAAGAGCTTCCGAAGAGCCGCACAGACACATTTTAATTTAACAAACCCTTTAAGAGCTTCCGAAGAGCCGCACAGACACATTTTAATTTAACAAACCCTTTAAGAGCTTCTAAAGAGCCGCACAGACACATTTTAATTTAACAAACCCTTTAAGAGCTTCCGAAGAGCCGCACAGACACATTTTAATTTAACAAACCCTTTAAGAGCTTCTAAGAGCCGCACAGACACATTTTAATTTAACAAACCCTTTAAGAGCTTCTAAAGAGCCGCACAGACACATTTTAATTTAACAAACCCTTTAAGAGCTTCCGAAGAGCCGCACAGACACATTTTAATTTAACAAACCCTTTAAGAGCTTCTAAAGAGCCGCACAGACACATTTTAATTTAACAAACCCTTTAAGAGCTTCTAAAGAGCCGCACAGACACATTTTAATTTAACAAACCCTTTAAGAGCTTCCGAAGAGCCGCACAGACACATTTTAATTTAACAAACCCTTTAAGAGCTTCTAAAGAGCCGCACAGACACATTTTAATTTAACAAACCCTTTAAGAGCTTCTGAAGAGCCGCAGACACATTTTAATTTAACAAACCCTTTAAGAGCTTCCGAAGAGCCGCACAGACACATTTTAATTTAACAAACCCTTTAAGAGCTTCTAAAGAGCCGCACAGACACATTTTAATTTAACAAACCCTTTAAGAGCTTCGAAGAGCCGCACAGACACATTTTAATTTAACAAACCCTTTAAGAGCTTCTAAAGAGCCGCACAAACACATTTTAATTTAACAAACCCTTTAAGAGCTTCTAAAGAGCCGCACAGACACATTTTAATTTAACAAACCCTTTAAGAGCTTCGAAGAGCCGCACAGACACATTTTAATTTAACAAACCCTTTAAGAGCTTCCGAAGAGCCGCACAGACACATTTTAATTTAACAAACCCTTTAAGAGCTTCTAAGAGCCGCACAGACACATTTTAATTTAACAAACCCTTTAAGAGCTTCCGAAGAGCCGCACAGACACATTTTAATTTAACAAACCCTTTAAGAGCTTCTAAAGAGCCGCAGACACATTTTAATTTAACAAACCCTTTAAGAGCTTCTAAAGAGCCGCACAGACACATTTTAATTTAACAAACCCTTTAAGAGCTTCTAAAGAGCCGCACAGACACATGATTTTAAATGTAAGCACAGATTAGAGACTGCTGTTCATTAAGACGTACAATTAAGATTTAAAATAAGGTTTATGTCTATGCTTCTGCAGGTGGTGTAACATAATTTAAATATTTTAAAACCTGTTCAGATCCACCTCTAAACCACGGAAGTCCTGGTAAATCTGATAAACTGATGAATAAACTTAATTAAAATACAAAACATAAAAATCAACAATAATTTAATTCAACAGAAAGTATTTACAGACATTTACAAACATCACACAGTCCGTTCTGGTTTATTCTCCGTTAGCATCGTGGTTAGCGTTAGCAGCAGGTGGATCAGGTTTGAAGAGAGAGTCCCAGTCCACTGAGTCCGGTCCGGGGCTGGACTTCGGGACCGAGGGGAAGAAGGACTGCATCTTCAGCCTGAATTCAGACAACTGTCACAACAAAGAAAAGACAGAAAAGCTCCTCAGTCGACTGTGACGTAATCAGAGACACTGAACGAACAGAACGTGAGACCAAAGACTATACTTTTTACTTATGTTTTTAGAATTCAGAAATAATATGTCCCTCCTGGAGCCCTGGGCAGAAGGACACATGTGGAATCGGACTCTCACTTCACTAGGCCTGGGACGGTACCCATTTAAACTTAAACTAAACTAAACACACTGAACTGTCCGTTCACCTCGGGCCCCGAGAGGACCCAGGGCCCCTTCAGGTCTGAAACTGTCTGTGCAGAGTGAAACTCACGCTGTGGACCCCCAGCAGCTTCCAGACCGTGACACTGATGAGACCCACCCCACACCAGGCCCAGAGCGAGCCCCAGCCCAGGGCCCTCAGAGCCAGAGAGGCCCCGCTCTCAGGAACCGCCGCCGAAGACATCACCCCCTGAGGAGACAGAGCGGGTTAGGACAGAACCTGGGACTAAACCTGGACTAAACCTGGACTAAACCAAGTCTAACCCAGGTCTAAACCAGGGCTATTATAGGTCTTAAATCAGGACTAAACAAGAACGAGGAAAGAACCGAAAGATCTAAGCTAAAAGACAGAAGGAGTCCAGGTCTAAACCGGGACAAGAGCAGGACCTTGTTGAACCAGTTTGGACTCTTCTTTTTGGCCAGAGCCAGAGTTGAACCAAAACCGAAGACGACTCCAGCAGCTGCCGCCGTCGAGAGGAACACAGCCCCTTCAACAAAGAGAGTAGTGTTAGGACCAAACCAGGTCTAAAGCAGGTCTAAACCAGGTCTAAAGCAGGTCTAAACCAGGTCTAAACCAGGTCTAAACCAGGTCTAAACCAGGTCTAAACCAGGACTAAACCAGGACTAAAAACCAGGACTAAACCAGGACTAAACCGGGACTAAACCAGGACTAAACCAGAACTAAACCAGGTCTAAACCGGGTCTAAACCGGGACTAAACCGGGTCTAAACCGGGACTAAACCGGGTCTAAACCGGGTCTAAACCAGATCTAAACCAGGTCTAAACCAGGTCTAAACCAGGACTAAACCAGGACTAAACCGGGTCTAAACCAGGTCTAAACCAGGAATAAATCAGAGGGAAAAAAGTGAGTAAAACAAACTTAACTGTGATCAAAACGAGCACCAAATCAGATTTAAAATATTCTTGTAAAATACCGAACTGTATTTTCTGCTGTTGATTTAAAACTATTCAATAAACCACATGTTTGTATTTAAGACAGGATTTTTTACGTTTAATGAGAGATGAGACGTGTAAGTCGACTGTACTCTAACTTTGTGCAGAAACAAGTGAATAATGTCTGTATTAAACATGACCGCTATCATTCTTACCTTTTAAAACCTGAACTTTCTCATCATCTTCTCTTTCTGTCGCAGTCCTCGCATCCACGCTCGTATCTTTTAAGTTTTCTGTGGTCTCTCCTCTTGTGTCTGTCATGTTACTACAGTCCGTCTGCGTAAAGCCACCGGAAAGAAACAACAACGATCCCAAAAATGTCCGCCGCTTTGCCGTTTTCAATTTTAAACCACCAAAATGTACTCACACAAAACCACAAAACTGATCTAACTTTTAGATTATGGTAAAAATGTTGAATAATCATTGTTTGTTTTGTTTTCTGGAAATTAAACAGTAGCGCGCTTGTTGAAGATCGTCTGTGTCGTGAGAGCCGAGAATGGAGGACAGAGGTCTCACTCCAATCACAAACAAAGACATTTAAAGTTGTTTATTATAAATTTGTGCTAAATAGGTCATGTTAGCACATTTCTTGGAGTACAAAGATTCTCATGTGATAATATAAAACCTTCCAGTATTTTTCATAAATTCTATTACAATTAGAGCTTCGTTGTTGAGCTCTTCTCAGACTCTAGATGGCGTAAAAGACTGCTGCCATTGTTAAAAACAGCCAATCAGACCGCTCCTTGTGTCGTAACCTGGAAACAGTTGCTATGACAGCTGCTGGAGCCTCGAGCTGCGGAAGGGTTAAGTCTTTAAAGGAGGGAAAATGATAAATTATATTTACGTCTTTGGCCTAAACCTTTAAAATACAAGGTACGACCAGGGCATGGAACATAAATTACAGTTTTGAGTTTTGCGTTTAGTGTCGGTAGCAAAATATTTTTCTATACAAGTACCATTTGCATTTGGCAAGAGTTGATCATGTCAGATATCACTTTGCCAATTTTAGAAATTATTTAATACATTTATACACCTCAGGTCACAATAATATATGAGTTTAAACGGATTTGTGCGGTGTAAATGATTGGCGAGTGGTTTAAAATGTCAGTAAATAACAACTGGTAGTTAAAATCTAAATAATTTGCGTTGAAGTGGTTTTATTTGACAAGTTTCTAGTTTTTATGTCGTTTATATCCGATATATTGTTAGAACCCAAAATGTCTCCAAACGCATAATTTTTATTCTTTCGTAACCTTTCTTTTGTGGCTGTTAGCTAACAGTCAGTTGCTGAATTTGGATTTCCCGCTGTTAAAACCGGATGTGACGTTGCTGTGGCGCTTCTGATTGGCTCTCGTGGCTCTGAGTTAAAGCTCCCCGAGAACCTTAATATCTTCTTTAAAACAAGCAATAAAATCGTCTTTATGCTTTGTCCGTTTAGTGTTAAGTGTTTACAATCACATACGTTTAAAATAAAGCTGAAAATTCTGATTTATTATTCAACTGTACGAGTTTTGAGTCGTTTTTTGCCGGCTTTCATAAGCCTCACACAAAGCGCACACCCTGATTGGCTGCGCGTGTTTAAAGCTCCTCCTCGAGCTACGTTCTGATTGGTCAGCAGAGTTCTAGCGCCAAGATTTCAATAAAAAGGCGAGCGGACAACAAAAAGCCGCTCACTCTTTTCTGATTACAGTCTGTTTGCTTTTAGTCTAGTTTAGATTTTCTGGTTTACTTTTAACTCTTTTAGCTTCTTTTTTATTTATTCTCTCTTAGTGTTTTAACTGAACTAATAAGATGCTGTCCCCTCGTTCTCCTCTGTCCGTGAAGAATGAAAACGTAGTGAGCAGTAAAATGAGCGGCATGTCGCTGGACAAAGAAAACACGGTAAGATTTATCATTAATCCTCCAAACTCTTGGTAACAACAAACTAAACGTCTTTTCTTATACTCTTCCTTTTAACCACGGTTTTGTGTTGAATATTCCAGCCTCCCAGCCTCAACAGCACCCGGATATTGGCTTCAAAAACGGCGCGGAAAATCTTCTCCGACGCCACGGTAAGTGTTTAAAAGCCTCTTAAAACTATAATGTATGCAAGTCTCTCTCAAACAGACCCGGTATTCTAAGGTTTAAGTGATGTATTTGAGCTAAAAAGATGTGGCGCCTAAAGCTTTTCTGGCGCCAACAGCTGATCAGTGAGAGATGAACCTCTGGTGAATTACTCTTTCTGCTAAAAATCATCTTTAACAACTACTAAATACGACCAGTGTTATCCAGATGAAACCACACTTTTACCAGTTTAACACAAATCCAGTTGTCATTGTGTTAGCGCTCATTAGCCCCTGAGTGCATTAATATTAAAGACAGCAACTGGTTCTATTTTATGAACTAGAGGATAAAACCTAAAGGGAAGAGGTTTGGTTAATGTCTAGTTCATTACAAACCATGAAGAGCAAAGAAGTAGCTGCAGGTTTCTACCCTTTTATGAAGGATGATGCTTTCAGGAGTTAAACTTTATTTTTAATTTTTTCTCCAAACCATCAAACACTAAAACTTCACATCAGACTCTAAAGGAACCTTCTGTATCTGGTTAATGTCAGTCATTTGTCGAGTTTGGCCTGATATTTGAGTTGTTTTCAGCCGACGTCCGTGGAGAAGAGCGGCCGGTCTCAGGAGGAGCCTCTGCTGAAGGACAACCCACGACGCTTTGTCATCTTCCCCATTCAGTACCACGACATCTGGCAGATGTACAAGAAGGCCGAGGCCTCGTTCTGGACCGCTGAGGAGGTACTGGAGACTAGAATACACTTGACAGACATGCAGACCTGTATCCACATGAACTCTAACTGGTTTGGTACAAGTGCTGTAAGAAAAGTAGGTCCAATAGACCAGTGTAGACCTGAGCTGCCAACACCAGAGGCACATGACTAGTGTTAGACAGACACAAGCCCTTGATTTGTCGTTTGTATTTCTGTTTTTGCAAAGCTCCAAGCGCCTCCGTTTCATTAAAACGTCTCTTATTCTGTGTCTGTTAAAGGTGGATCTGTCCAAAGACCTGCAGCACTGGGAGTCTCTGAAGGACGAGGAGCGCTTCTTCATTTCTCACATCTTGGCCTTTTTCGCCGCCAGCGACGGCATCGTCAACGAAAACCTGGTCAGTGTCTGCATGACTGTGTTTGCACACAGCCCTACAACCAGGCCTACTATTCTTCAAAGTAACACACTCCGGCTCAGGACTGGAGCTTTCTAATCCCCCGTCCTGCACCAGGACATGGAGATGTTTTGGAGAGGGACCGGCCATTTCTGTTTAAATAACTCTGTCGTTGTACCCTCTGTGGCCACCAGGTGGAGCGGTTCACTCAGGAGGTGCAGGTGACGGAGGCGCGCTGCTTCTACGGTTTCCAGATTGCGATGGAGAACATCCACTCAGAGATGTACAGCCTCCTGATCGACACCTACATCAAGGACCCGCAGGAGAGGTTTGTCTGAGCCGAGTCTCCACAGAAGCCTTTTTCTGACCCTCGTCGCTCCGACTCTAACTCTGTTTTCTCCTGTTGGACCCGTGTCTGTAGAGATTACCTGTTCAACGCCGTGGAGACCATGCCCTGTGTCAAGAAGAAGGCCGACTGGGCCCTCAACTGGATCGGCCACAAGAGCGCCTCCTACGGTAAGGGCGGGCTCGCCTCTGCAAGGGTTTACGCAGGTTTTAGTTGGACTTGAGCAAGTTCGGGTTGGTTTTGAAAGGGTCTTGGTCTTGAAAGTGTTTTCATGGGTTTGAGTGTGACTGGAGCAGGTTTTACTCGGATCTCTGACGGTACCTCCCTGTGTTCTTCAGGAGGCGGGTGGTGGCCTTTGCTGCTGTGGAGGGCATCTTTTCTCTGGATCCTTTGCCTCCATTTTCTGGCTCAAGAAACGAGGCCTGATGCCGGGACTGACCTTTTCCAACGAACTCATCAGCCGCGACGAGGTACAGTTCTAAAGCCGCTCTGACACTGGCCTCTGAACATGCACCTGCTGCGATAAAGCCACTGGTATAAACTCCTGTTCTTATTGATGAATGTTGAGGTTCCATTGTCCCGAGTCCACTACAGAAGACACCGGGGAGTTGTTTTCTGATTGGGTTTGTTTTGTAATAACTGTAGTTGTGTCTGTCTCAGGGCCTTCACTGTGACTTCGCCTGCCTCATGTTCAAACACCTTCAGAACAAACCCAGCTCCCAGACGGTCTGTAAGATCATCACTGACGCCGTCGCCATCGAACAGGTAACCAGCACTTCTCATAAAAGCCCCAGTTAGCCTTCACTTCCTGCGCTGAGCCTAAAGCCTGCCTTTCCTGTCATTCCCAGGAGTTCCTGACGGAGGCGCTGCCCGTGAAGCTGATCGGGATGAACTGTGAGCTCATGAAGCAGTACATCGAGTTTGTGGCCGATCGCCTGCTGCTGGAGCTCGGCTTCGACAAGGTACTTGTCTCCGAGATCCACACGAGACCGAGTCCTGGCAGGCTTTAGAGGGGTTCGGGTCAGATCAGGTTTTGTGTGGTGCGGTGATGAGCTGCGCAGGGGTACGGACCTCAGCCGAAGATGGGGGCTGAGTGTGTTCTGTTCAGAGACTAAGGTCACTGACACAGAGCAGCACGAGACTGACGCCAAACTGAGCAGCACACGGATCTGAACAGGTTTTAGTGGGACTAGACTCTCATTTAAGACCGTGGGGGTGTGTGTGACTAACGCATGAAGACGACGAGCCGTGTGTCTTTGGACCTGAGCCTGAATCCTTTCCCACAGTGCCTCACTGTCTCTGTTTGTTGCAGATTTACAAAGCGGAGAACCCCTTCGACTTCATGGAGAACATCTCTCTGGAGGGGAAGACCAACTTCTTTGAGAAGAGAGTGGGCGAGTACCAGAGGATGGGCGTCATGTCTGGGTCCAGCGACAACACGTTCAGACTGGATGCAGACTTCTGAGGCTCCTCCCGACGCTGCTGCCGCTCAACAAAAACGCTTTAATGCCATAAAACTATTGCCTCGTGGCACAACACAAGGCTTTAGCACAAACCGAAGTTAATGCAACTCCGACCCCTGCAGCTCGAAGCCCACAGTCGTCTTCAGTGAAGCTGTTGGCACTAGGTTTTAGTGTTTCGTGTAAATAAATTTTTTATTCCAAAGAGCTGTAGGCAGACATTTTTTAAGTGGTATAATTGATAAAAATGCTGCGCTCGTACATGATTTTGTTTGCGACTCTAAAAATGCACTAAAATAGTTGGTATTTTTAATGATTTATGAATTTGTTTGGCATTTCCTAAACTGTGATAAAACAAACAAATGCAGGTATTCTCACTTTATTCTACTCTTCAGCAGCATACAAGTACAAAGGGAAGGGTTTTATTCACAAAACAAATCATGTAAAACTTTATTTAGTCCTGTCTTAAATTCAGTCCCATTAACAGAAAGCAAGCTGTTTTGATTTATTAATAGTTAATAACCCATCTTTAAATTCACGTTGATCCAAAAAGATAAATTTTAGTTTAGTTTTAGGGAGCCGTAAATCCTTCTAAAATGTATTGTACCTGATTTATGTCATTGCTGCATAAAGGTTCTGCAGGTCACTGTTCTGTAAATGTCTGTAAATAAAGAGCTTTAGCTGATTTGGTTTGTACAGATCTGTCATGGTTTTGTAATAAAATTTTAAAACCACAGCTCCTTTTTTGTTTAAAATGTCTTTTTATAACAATAGGAAATATTAGAACATTGAGAAATTTAAAACTTTTGTCTAAATCTAAAACTTTGCCTGAATATAAAATTGTTTCAATATTGACACGCTTCATCAGAAAAATCTCTTCAAAGTTATTAGTTGCATTTAGCATCACTAGCTATGTTATGTCTGCCCAGTGTTGATTTGGAAACAGGTAAAATGTGCCCTCATTAATGGATTACACAAGTGCAAGGATAAGTTGTTGCATAGTGATGTCATCAGGTCACACCAGTGTGACCTCCTCCAGGGTCAAGTCCCCGGTGACCTCCAGCTGCGAGATCCGGCTCAGGTCCTGGACCCGGTGTTTGTACTCGAACTGGTGCGTCCCGTTAACGGCCACTTTGAAGTGAGTTTTCTCCGCCAGAACAATCATCTGAAAACAGAGGGTTTAGGTCCATGAAAAACCAGATCAAAGCCAGATAAAACCAGTTCAAATCCACAAAAAACCAGTTCAAATCCAGATAAAGTGTCCAGTTAAAGTTAGGTATGAAGGGGACCAGAGATGTTAGACCCACCTCGAAGTACTGGTCCGGTCTGAAGGGGAAGTCCTGGGTCTGAGTCTCCTCTGGACCCCAACAGTCCGACAGGAACGAGTTCCTCACAAACAGCCTCTTCTTCAAACGAGGATTTAGATGAAGAGCTATGTCCCTGCTGTTCCCCACTCTCAGGTTTAAACAGAGACTGAGGAAAACCAGGACAAAACCAGGTCAGAACCAGGACTAAACCAGGTCTAAAGCGCGTCTAACCCGGACTAACCTCTGAGCGCTGTGATTGGTCCGTCCTCTCACCGTGAGGCTGCGTCCTGGACTCAGGCCTTTGAAGATCTCTGCTCTGAACGGGAGGCTCTGAAAAGCAGCAGGACTTGTTTAATCGTGACTCGACAGTCGACAGAAAAAACAGTGACTCACCAGGTCTCTGCTCGACGAGAGGAGCGTCTGAAAACAAACAAATCTGTTATACAATGTGTTTTTATTTTTAGAAGAGATGCACAAATTCTACATAAAACAGAGGTTACTTTTAACTTTGAGAAAGAAACCCAGAGAGCGTTCAGAGGATTGGCTCTGATTTGAGAAATAATCCACACGTTTCATGTTTTATTTTGTTCATATTTACAACATTTTCCAAAAAGACACGGCAGGAGTCAATCTTTACTTAAGACTCATGCACTTCATCTGAAAAGTGTTCTCTTTAATCGTTTGTGTAATGTTCTGATAAAATAAAGCTGTTCCCGTGAGTTTAAAGCTGGATGTGTTTCTTCTGAAAAGTGAACATAAAAAACAAATCAATGAAACTCATTTGTCGCGTTAAAACGAGCAACACTTTTTATTTTTGATTAATTCTGCTGCTCAATCAAATGAGAGGATTAGATCTTTGAATATATGCACTGCACATTTAAACTTTAATTATATTGCATAATTTCTGAAAAGGGATGTCATGGTTGAGCCCTGGAGCTGTTCTTACGTTGAGTTCTGAGGAGTTTTTAGTTTCTGACACAGTCGGAGTCACCACGCTCTGGACACACAAGAACATTATTATTATTATTATTATTATTATTATTATTATTATTATTATTATTATTATCTGACATGTGTTTGTAAAGGTTCTCCTTGAGACTGACCGGAGCAGGCAGGACAGCGATGGTCTGGACCTGGACCTTCCCCTGAATCAGCAACGTGTCCACTCTCTCCAGCGCCACACGGTGTTTATACTCGAGAAGGTGTGTCCCGTTCAAGGCCACCTGCACAAACACACACTGTAACACCTGCTGTAACACCTGCACAAACACACACTGTAACACCTGCTGTAACACCTGCTGTAACACCTGCACAAACACACACTGTAACACCTGCTGTAACACCTGCTGTAACACCTGCACAAACACACACTGTAACACCTGCTGTAACACCTGCTGTAACACCTGCTGTAACACCTGCACAAACACACACTGTAACACCTGCTGTAACACCTGCTGTAACACCTGCTGTAACACCTGCTGTAACACCTGCACAAACACACACTGTAACACCTGCTGTAACACCTGCTGTAACACCTGCACAAACACACACTGTAACACCTGCTGTAACACCTGCACAAACACACACTGTAACACCTGCTGTAACACCTGCTGTAACACCTGCACAAACACACACTGTAACACCTGCTGTAACACCTGCTGTAACACCTGCACAAACACACACTGTAACACCTGCTGTAACACCTGCTGTAACACCTGCACAAACACACACTGTAACACCTGCTGTAACACCTGCTGTAACACCTGCTGTAACACCTGCTGTAACACCTGCTGTAACACCTGCTGTAACACCTGCACAAACACACACTGTAACACCTGCTGTAACACCTGCACAAACACACACTGTAACACCTGCTGTAACACCTGCACAAACACACACTGTAACACCTGCTGTAACACCTGCTGTAACACCTGCACAAACACACACTGTAACACCTGCTGTAACACCTGCTGTAACACCTGCACAAACACACACTGTAACACCTGCTGTAACACCTGCTGTAACACCTGCTGTAACACCTGCACAAACACACACTGTAACACCTGCTGTAACACCTGCACAAACACACACTGTAACACCTGCTGTAACACCTGCACAAACACACACTGTAACACCTGCTGTAACACCTGCACAAACACACACTGTAACACCTGCTGTAACACCTGCACAAACACACACTGTAACACCTGCTGTAACACCTGCTGTAACACCTGCACAAACACACACTGTAACACCTGCTGTAACACCTGCTGTAACACCTGCACAAACACACACTGTAACACCTGCTGTAACACCTGCTGTAACACCTGCACAAACACACACTGTAACACCTGCTGTAACACCTGCACAAACACACACTGTAACACCTGCTGTAACACCTGCACAAACACACACTGTAACACCTGCTGTAACACCTGCTGTAACACCTGCACAAACGCACACTGTAACACCTGCTGTAACACCTGCTGTAACACCTGCACAGGTACCTGCTGTAACACCTGCACAGGTACCTGCTGTAACACACACGTTAACATACAAAACCAAACACAAAAAAGATTGTAGTGTTGAGTAAAACAAGCTCAATAACAAACACCAAGTCTTTCTCTCTCGAGGACAAACTGAGCTGAGGCTGTTTTCTGGAGTCGCTGACGAAGGTCTGTCGGAGGAATGTGGCTCTGCATTTTTAGCTGAATAACTACTGCTCTGTGGAGAAGAAACTTCTTAAACCTGGCTCTTTGTTCTGTTTTCAGGGAAAACACAGAACAAGCTCCTCAGTGTGGCCTGGCTCTGAAACTAAATATGAGCCACAGGGGCGGAGTCAGTTTGTATCAGCCAATCGCAGCCGACTGTCCCCTCAACACTTTTCTAGCATCAACTCTGACCAAACGTTTCACAAACATTTCCTTTCTTCAGAGGATCCTCCAGAGTCAGGCCCGAGGCTACAGCCCTGTCCATCTTCTCATGAGGCTGCACTTCCTAAAGCCCTACCTCAGTTTAGTCACCGTTTTTCCTCTGAATAAAATATTAGGCGTCTAATGCCCTGGTCTGACCTTGTACATGTCGGTCTGCACCAGGACCACGAGCTCGAAGGGGGCCCCGGGTCTGAAGGGCATCGTGTGAAGGATCTGCTCCCGGCCCCAGCGCTCCTTCAGCAGCGAGTTACACACCACACAGGAGCCCTTCACTCTGGGGTTAAAGTGGAACGCCACATCAGCCCGAGGCTTAACGCTGGCACCACACGTCAGGTCCACCTGAAACCTGAGAGACCAGAACCAGGTTTAAAGACCTCCTGGAACCTGAGAGACCAGAACCGGGGTTAAAGACCTCCCGGAACCTGAGAGACCAGAACCAGGTTTAAAGACCTCCTGGAACCTGAGAGACCAGAACCGGGGTTAAAGGCCTCCCGGAACCTGAGAGACCAGAACCAGGTTTAAAGACCTCCTGGAACCTGAGAGACCAGAACCGGGGTTAAAGGCCTCCTGGAACCTGAGAGACCAGAACCAGGTTTAAAGACCTCCTGGAACCTGAGAGACCAGAACCGGGGTTAAAGACCTCCTGGAACCTGAGAGACCAGATCCGGGGTTAAAGGCCTCCTGGAACCTGAGAGACCAGAACCGGGTTTAAAGACCTCCTGGAACCTGAGAGACCAGAACCAGGTTTAAAGACCTCCTGGAACCTGAGAGACCAGAACCGGGGTTAAAGACCTCCTGGAACCTGAGAGACCAGAACCAGGTTTAAAGACCTCCTGGAACCTGAGAGACCAGAACCGGGGTTAAAGACCTCCTGGAACCTGAGAGACCAGAACCAGGGTTAAAGACCTCCTGAAACCTGAGAGACCAGAACCGGGGTTAAAGGCCTCCTGGAACCTGAGAGACCAGAACCAGGTTTAAAGACCTCCTGGAACCTGAGAGACCAGATCCGGGGTTAAAGACCTCCTGGAACCTGAGAGACCAGAACCAGGTTTAAAGACCTCCTGGAACCTGAGAGACCAGATCCGGGGTTAAAGACCTCCTGGAACCTGAGAGACCAGATCCGGGGTTAAAGACCTCCTGGAACCTGAGAGACCAGAACCAGGTTTAAAGACCTCCTGGAACCTGAGAGACCAGATCCGGGGTTAAAGACCTCCTGGAACCTGAGAGACCAGATCCGGGGTTAAAGACCTCCTGGAACCTGAGAGACCAGAACCAGGTTTAAAGACCTCCTGGAACCTGAGAGACCAGAACCGGGGTTAAAGACCTCCTGGAACCTGAGAGACCAGATCCGGGGTTAAAGACCTCCTGGAACCTGAGAGACCAGAACCAGGTTTAAAGACCTCCTGGAACCTGAGAGACCAGAACCGGGGTTAAAGACCTCCTGGAACCTGAGAGACCAGAACCAGGTTTAAAGACCTCCTGGAACCTGAGAGACCAGATCCGGGGTTAAAGGCCTCCTGGAACCTGAGAGACCAGACTGAGGGACTAAACCATGTCTAAACCAGGACTGACCTGTCCACGTCTGAAGGCAGTGATCCCTGGATCAGCAGCATTTCTCCAGGAACTAATCCTCCGAGGATGGTCCCGGCGAAAGGCAGCATCTGGAAGAAAACCCAGACTCAGAATAAATCGAGTTGTTTGTTTTCTGTCGAAAGTTTAAAAACCAGAGTGTCTTTAATCTGTAATTATTTTACTAAAGCAGAGTTTGAAAACTCTAAATATGTGATAGAAACACCCACTGAAGACTAACAATGATTAAAACCATTTAAAATTAATATTAATGCGAACACAATGAAACACAAATTCTGATCTGGAAAGGTTAGTTTTAGGATTAAAAGAAAAAACATCGGAGAGATTAGTCCGACAAACAACAACTAAACCAGGTTTAACCAGGACTAAACCAGGTTTAACCAGACTAAACCAGGTCTAAACCAGGTCTAACCAGGACTAAACAAGGACTAAACCAGGTTTAACCCGGACTAAACTAGGTCTAAACCAGGTTTAACCCGGACTAAACAAGGTCTAAACCAGGTTTAACCCGGACTAAACCAGGTCTAAACCAGGTTTAACCAGGACTAAACAAGGACTAAACCAGGTTTAACCCGGACTAAACCAGGTCTAAACCAGGTTTAACCAGGACTAAACCAGGTCTAAACGACTCACAGACATAAATAATGACTTAGCATTCTTGTATTTCGTTGTTCAAACAAAAGAATAAACACGAGGCCGAATCCAAAAGTTCTCTCTCAAAATTGAAAACAGTTTCTAAGCCACATAAACCTAGCTTTTTGCGTTATTTCCGCTGAGGCCGGAGAGTCCGAGTCTAGTTTTTATAAAACTATTTAAAGAATAAAAACGACAGTCTAATGCATTTAAAGATAAAAAGAGGTTAAACATCTCACCGGGTTCACAAAGGTCTGTCTCGGGTTTGAAATAGACATTTTTGAAGCTGAAGCTACAACTATTTTCCGCTCCCTCCGTTTGTTTACTTCCTGGATGTCAAGCACCACTGCGCATGCGCCGTGTAAGGGTAAACCGTAAATAGAGTAATTTTAAAAAAAAATGGTTTTGTTAAAATAAAACACATTCCACATGTTCATTGGCTGAAACTTGTATAAACACTTACTGTGGAATTCTCACTAATCAGAGCTGCGTGATAACGTCTTATGAGTCCACAAAGATTAATCTGCTTTACAGACTGGACTTCCATGTTTTCTTTGTGCCCTTTCTGTCAAGAATCCATATTATTCTGGTCCAGAGCACATGGCAGTGTTTATGAAAGCAGCACTTTTTTACACTGTTGTAAGACGTCTTAAAACCACCCGACTGGAGAGCCAGCTAAAACCTCATGAGCAAAACACACCCAGCCTTTCAGACAGCACTTGGTTATGATCAAGTTACAAATTCTTTAAATCCTTGTGAAACCAATTCAAATCTGATTAATTCCTGCATAAAGCAAACCAACTGCAACCAGTTTAGTCACAAAGTGCTTTTACATTTTATTACAAACTAAAAATATATGTACAGCTTTCAACAATAAAATATATAAAACCTCTACAGTTTGTTACAAAGAACTGGCTTTGGTTGAAAACAAAACCAGGCTCAGATCAAAGACACTCAGACTTTATAAAAAAAACAGCTTTACAGGATTAATTCAGACGATCATTAATTCGATGATAGAACCATCGTGAGCAAGACTCACAGAACTTTAAAGAAACTTGGAAAAGATTAGGATCAGGTTTCCATGGTTTATAATTTAGAAAACAAAACCTAGTGCCAACAGCTTCACTGAAGACGACTGTGGGCTTCGAGCTGCAGGGGTCGGAGTTGCATTAACTTCGGTTTGTGCTAAAGCCTTGTGTTGTGCCACGAGGCAATAGTTTTATGGCATTAAAGCGTTTTTGTTGAGCGGCAGCAGCGTCGGGAGGAGCCTCAGAAGTCTGCATCCAGTCTGAACGTGTTGTCGCTGGACCCAGACATGACGCCCATCCTCTGGTACTCGCCCACTCTCTTCTCAAAGAAGTTGGTCTTCCCCTCCAGAGAGATGTTCTCCATGAAGTCGAAGGGGTTCTCCGCTTTGTAAATCTGCAACAAACAGAGACAGTGAGGCACTGTGGGAAAGGATTCAGGCTCAGGTCCAAAGACACACGGCTCGTCGTCTTCATGCGTTAGTCACACACACCCCCACGGTCTTAAATGAGAGTCTAGTCCCACTAAAACCTGTTCAGATCCGTGTGCTGCTCAGTTTGGCGTCAGTCTCGTGCTGCTCTGTGTCAGTGACCTTAGTCTCTGAACAGAACACACTCAGCCCCCATCTTCGGCTGAGGTCCGTACCCCTGCGCAGCTCATCACCGCACCACACAAAACCTGATCTGACCCGAACCCCTCTAAAGCCTGCCAGGACTCGGTCTCGTGTGGATCTCGGAGACAAGTACCTTGTCGGCCGAGCTCCAGCAGCAGGCGATCGGCCACAAACTCGATGTACTGCTTCATGAGCTCACAGTTCATCCCGATCAGCTTCACGGGCAGCGCCTCCGTCAGGAACTCCTGGGAATGACAGGAAAGGCAGGCTTTAGGCTCAGCGCAGGAAGTGAAGGCTAACTGGGGCTTTTATGAGAAGTGCTGGTTACCTGTTCGATGGCGACGGCGTCAGTGATGATCTTACAGACCGTCTGGGAGCTGGGTTTGTTCTGAAGGTGTTTGAACATGAGGCAGGCGAAGTCACAGTGAAGGCCCTGAGACAGACACAACTACAGTTATTACAAAACAAACCCAATCAGAAAACAACTCCCCGGTGTCTTCTGTAGTGGACTCGGGACAATGGAACCTCAACATTCATCAATAAGAACAGGAGTTTATACCAGTGGCTTTATCGCAGCAGGTGCATGTTCAGAGGCCAGTGTCAGAGCGGCTTTAGAACTGTACCTCGTCGCGGCTGATGAGTTCGTTGGAAAAGGTCAGTCCCGGCATCAGGCCTCGTTTCTTGAGCCAGAAAATGGAGGCAAAGGATCCAGAGAAAAAGATGCCCTCCACAGCAGCAAAGGCCACCACCCGCTCTCCTGAAGAACACAGGGAGGTACCGTCAGAGATCCGAGTAAAACCTGCTCCAGTCACACTCAAACCCATGAAAACACTTTCAAGACCAAGACCCTTTCAAAACCAACCCGAACTTGCTCAAGTCCAACTAAAACCTGCGTAAACCCTTGCAGAGGCGAGCCCGCCCTTACCGTAGGAGGCGCTCTTGTGGCCGATCCAGTTGAGGGCCCAGTCGGCCTTCTTCTTGACACAGGGCATGGTCTCCACGGCGTTGAACAGGTAATCTCTACAGACACGGGTCCAACAGGAGAAAACAGAGTTAGAGTCGGAGCGACGAGGGTCAGAAAAAGGCTTCTGTGGAGACTCGGCTCAGACAAACCTCTCCTGCGGGTCCTTGATGTAGGTGTCGATCAGGAGGCTGTACATCTCTGAGTGGATGTTCTCCATCGCAATCTGGAAACCGTAGAAGCAGCGCGCCTCCGTCACCTGCACCTCCTGAGTGAACCGCTCCACCTGGTGGCCACAGAGGGTACAACGACAGAGTTATTTAAACAGAAATGGCCGGTCCCTCTCCAAAACATCTCCATGTCCTGGTGCAGGACGGGGGATTAGAAAGCTCCAGTCCTGAGCCGGAGTGTGTTACTTTGAAGAATAGTAGGCCTGGTTGTAGGGCTGTGTGCAAACACAGTCATGCAGACACTGACCAGGTTTTCGTTGACGATGCCGCCGCTGGCGTGAAAAGGCCAAGATGTGAGAAATGAAGAAGCGCTCCTCGTCCTTCAGAGACTCCCAGTGCTGCAGGTCTTTGGACAGATCCACCTTTAACAGACACAGAATAAGAGACGCTTTAATGAAACGGAGGCGCTTGGAGCTTTGCAAAAACAGAAATACAAACGACAAATCAAGGGCTTGTGTCTGTCTAACACTAGTCATGTGCCTCTGGTGTTGGCAGCTCAGGTCTACACTGGTCTATTGGACCTACTTTTCTTACAGCACTTGTACCAAACCAGTTAGAGTTCATGTGGATACAGGTCTGCATGTCTGTCAAGTGTATTCTAGTCTCCAGTACCTCCTCAGCGGTCCAGAACGAGGCCTCGGCCTTCTTGTACATCTGCCAGATGTCGTGGTACTGAATGGGGAAGATGACAAAGCGTCGTGGGTTGTCCTTCAGCAGAGGCTCCTCCTGAGACCGGCCGCTCTTCTCCACGGACGT
The DNA here is from genome assembly GCA_024349245.1 of Neodontobutis hainanensis. NCBI lineage: Eukaryota > Metazoa > Chordata > Actinopteri > Gobiiformes > Odontobutidae > Neodontobutis > Neodontobutis hainanensis. Next base: position 1,985,120 of record JALDNG010000036.1, read on the forward strand.
CGGCTGAAAACAACTCAAATATCAGGCCAAACTCGACAAATGACTGACATTAACCAGATACAGAAGGTTCCTTTAGAGTCTGATGTGAAGTTTTAGTGTTTGATGGTTTGGAGAAAAAAAATTAAAAATAAAGTTTAACTCCTGAAAGCATCATCCTTCATAAAAGGGTAGAAACCTGCAGCTACTTCTTTGCTCTTCATGGTTTGTAATGAACTAGACATTAACCAAACCTCTTCCCTTTAGGTTTTATCCTCTAGTTCATAAAATAGAACCAGTTGCTGTCTTTAATATTAATGCACTCAGGGGCTAATGAGCGCTAACACAATGACAACTGGATTTGTGTTAAACTGGTAAAAGTGTGGTTTCATCTGGATAACACTGGTCGTATTTAGTAGTTGTTAAAGATGATTTTTAGCAGAAAGAGTAATTCACCAGAGGTTCATCTCTCACTGATCAGCTGTTGGCGCCAGAAAAGCTTTAGGCGCCACATCTTTTTAGCTCAAATACATCACTTAAACCTTAGAATACCGGGTCTGTTTGAGAGAGACTTGCATACATTATAGTTTTAAGAGGCTTTTAAACACTTACCGTGGCGTCGGAGAAGATTTTCCGCGCCGTTTTTGAAGCCAATATCCGGGTGCTGTTGAGGCTGGGAGGCTGGAATATTCAACACAAAACCGTGGTTAAAAAGGAAGAGTATAAGAAAAGACGTTTAGTTTGTTGTTACCAAGAGTTTGGAGGATTAATGATAAATCTTACCGTGTTTTCTTTGTCCAGCGACATGCCGCTCATTTTACTGCTCACTACGTTTTCATTCTTCACGGACAGAGGAGAACGAGGGGACAGCATCTTATTAGTTCAGTTAAAACACTAAGAGAGAATAAATAAAAAAGAAGCTAAAAGAGTTAAAAGTAAACCAGAAAATCTAAACTAGACTAAAAGCAAACAGACTGTAATCAGAAAAGAGTGAGCGGCTTTTTGTTGTCCGCTCGCCTTTTTATTGAAATCTTGGCGCTAGAACTCTGCTGACCAATCAGAACGTAGCTCGAGGAGGAGCTTTAAACACGCGCAGCCAATCAGGGTGTGCGCTTTGTGTGAGGCTTATGAAAGCCGGCAAAAAACGACTCAAAACTCGTACAGTTGAATAATAAATCAGAATTTTCAGCTTTATTTTAAACGTATGTGATTGTAAACACTTAACACTAAACGGACAAAGCATAAAGACGATTTTATTGCTTGTTTTAAAGAAGATATTAAGGTTCTCGGGGAGCTTTAACTCAGAGCCACGAGAGCCAATCAGAAGCGCCACAGCAACGTCACATCCGGTTTTAACAGCGGGAAATCCAAATTCAGCAACTGACTGTTAGCTAACAGCCACAAAAGAAAGGTTACGAAAGAATAAAAATTATGCGTTTGGTAATATTTCAGGTTAAAACAATGTACTGTATGTATGAGAATATCATACTTCTAATTAAATCCTAATTAAAACGAATTAAACACAATTTATATTGATATTAAGTGTAATTTCACCTAATTTCCCTTTAGTTTTTCTATAATTTTAATACGGTTTCTATGGCTTACGGCACAACACTTGTTTAGAGCTTATGTATTAAGGTGACCTGGTGTGTATAACTGCATTGTGTGTATGTAATACGTTTACTCAACCCTTTACTTCCATTAAAATTCTTTGTTTGACTTTGTTTCCCGCCAGCGCGTTTCCCTGTTTATTGTCAAACAAAGGCGCTGTCACTTGAGACCATTCTTCCATCATTTTAACAACTCAGTTCTTGAAATAAAATAGCTTAAATGTTACTTGCTTAAGACAAGACTTTAACAGGTCTTAATAATGTCTAACATAGCGTTTTTTAGCAACAAAACAGGAAATTAGCCCAAAAACCCAAAGACAATAATACGTTTTGCAATTAGAATTGTATAGTTACAATAGCTATCACAACCAAATATGCCTTTTAACTCTACATATTTAAGAACAAAGCTTGAGTCTATTTTTATAAATATTAGAATATAATGTCTACGAGGTTGCAACTTCTGCCTCAAAACAAAAAAAAATCTGTCTAGAAAGTTCGTTAAAACTGCATTTAAATAGTCTACGTTTAGGACTCCCTTTGTGTGTAATGTCGTTTTGTATTTTCTGGGTTTCAAATGGAACAAAAAAACCTCTAAAATTTGATCTGTTTACTTTCTTCAACCGGAAACAGCAGTGGATCAGCTGTTGTCCATTGAAAAGTATGGATAGTTGTGCCATCTAGCGGACAGGCGAGGATAAAGGCTGCGATGAAAGCAAGCAATTTATGATCATTTTTATGAAAAATGTTCTTGTAGACTGGACTAGAACATAGCTGTTTTCTCTGAGTGAACAAGGGAGCCATTTTATACACGACTACAACCAGGTCTAAACCATGTCTTTCTCCGATAGAAAAAACGCAGTTCCTCTTCTCTCCACACGGTGCCGCTGCAGACCTCACTGTTCCCCGTTTATTTTCTTTCGTGCTGTTGAATGTCGGTCAGTAAGGCAGAGGGGCGGGCCGTAACTGCGCTATGATTGGTCACACCTGCGCTGGCTCTCCTGATTGGCTGAGGGCTGTTACCGGGCGCCGTGGGCAGAGAGAGACCGAGGAACAGTGCACAAAGAGCGGGTTGTATAACCGCAGAGCACCGCAGTGTCTTCCCAGCGACCGCTCACGCGTTTATGTAAGACTTAACCTGGTTTTAGAAACGTGTTATTGGCCTTCTAACGTCACGGTTTGACCCACATTCAGCGAGAAGAGGAACTAATGACGTTTAATCCGGATTTAGACGACGTTTGGGATCAACTTTGGTTTCAAAAGCTACATTACATTAATAAAATAAAATCCGCATTTGGACTAAACTAAGGATTAAATTAGGACAAAACCAGGACTAATTCAAGGACTGAGCTAAAATTTAAACCAGGGCTAAACTATGATTTTTTTTTCATATTTCAATAGCCATGCATTTGTTGATATTGGGACATTTTGTAATGTATTGGACTTTATGAAAACCTGTTCAAATCCAACTAAAACCTGCTCAAATCCAACTAAAACTTGTTCAAATCACTATAAAACGTCTTAAAATAGTGATAATCAAACCAAAACAGAAGTTACAGTATGTTTTTTTTATTTTAAAAAGCCTTATTCGTTATTGTTTACAGGCAAATATTCAGAAATGGTATTATTCTGATATAAGATGTATAACATTTAATAACATGAGGTATCTTTTTACTGGCTACACTATGGGCCAATGAAAAAACAGCACGTATTCCTCAACAAATGCTTTTTTTTTTAAATAGTAATAATTACAATAATAAACCGTGGTAGGTAGTATCACAGTGAGGAATACGACGAATATCAAGTCTTTAAATGCAGTTGGAATACACTAAACACTTTCAAATAGATATCGATTTATGTACAATATTTACAGAAAAAAGGGACGAACAGAAAAAAAGATCAATAATAAGAGACTTTGGCAAAATAATAAAAAAAGTGTGCATACATATCTAACCTGTACAAATGGAGTAAACATGATTATACACAGAGAGAAAGTACAAAAAACAGCTGTAGGTTTTTTGATTTAGTTAAAAAATCCAGTGCAATGTCAGGTTTTGTGTTTCGTTAAGTAGCAGCCATTTCTTCTTCTCATTGACAGAAATGTGTTTGTGGAAAAAAGGTTGCAAAAAAAAGTCCTGAGTTGAGCGGAAAGTGGCCACGACTGCGTTTAGACGTGAAAAGTGAACAGGATGAAGAGAGAGTGAGTAAAGTTGTGCTGGTTTGACGTTTTAAAGGTTGTACTTTCGGTTTGCTGTTGCCGGCTGGTGGTGAGAAAATGGAATGATTATGAAAAAAAGTTACAGCTGCATCTGAAGTCCACATTGAAGAGAGAAAAAGTTGAATATTTTGAGAGTAAAAGTAACTAGCACTAAACCATCACTTTATATTTACATTATATTTTATGGATGAACTGTACTCAGTGCTTAAGAGTTTATTCTAAAAATACTTTGACAGAACTTTAAAGTGACTTCTTATTTTCTAGACTTTTTTTCAGCTATCCATGACGAATTCAGTTCCTGAGATTATAGTCATTTTCTGTTTAGGTTTGGTCTTTTTGCAGTTATTTTTATCCTAGTTTCCCTCAAAGCTAAAGCTAATGTGATTCTTTCTAGTACTGTGTGATTAGAGCAGCTTTTCTGCCTTCAGACATTTACAAATATTTCTCTGGATTTTATTAAAATACTGATGTTGTGAATGTTTGTGAACCTCAGCTTTAGCAGGAGGACTGTGTGGGTGAACAGCTCCTGTAGGGGGCGCCACTCTCCCAATCAACTGACCTTTCACTTTAAGGCAGTTGGTCAAAGTTTGTTTTTATCACGTGAGTAATATGTCTAAACTGAGAAAAATGTTCTGCAGAAGATTGTTCATGCTTCATTTTTTTTGACCCGATTATTCTAATTCTTTTTCCTTGTTTTAATAAATTAACACTAAATCAAGGCAAGATGTTAGTGAAACTGGGCTTTTGAGGTGTTCTTTCCTTGTTTTGAGTTATTTTATATCATTGGAATACTGCACTTTGTGATTATAAAGATTACTGACCTCATTAATGTACACAGTTTCATTTGAAATGGGTTAATTTAACTCTTCTTAACTCGGTTTAGCACTAATCTAAGTTTAAATCAAACCTTACTGATGCGACCTGCTTAAGTCTTAAGTTTTACGGATGTTTATTTTGTCTCTTGATGTGGCCTTGATGCTTTAAACTGCCATTTTCTGTTTTCATCACAGTTTTCCGGTGTAAACGCAGCCGTGGCCGGGTTGTAGTACAAGGCTGATTGGCTGAGCCCGTCCTGAGAGCTGTGTTCTAATTGGCCGAGGGCAGCAGGAGGCCCACGGCTGCGCTGAGGTCCGGCTGCGTTTGGGTGACGGCGGTGACTTTGCTGAGGTCTCGCTGCGGTTGGCTGGTCGCCCACGACGACGGGGCACGCTTGGTGGTCATGTGACGGCGGGCGTGTTTGGTCAGGTGGTCGCTGCGCATGAAACGGCGGTCGCACACGGAGCAGGCGAACTTCTTCTCCCCCGTGTGAGTCCGGCGGTGACGGGAGAGCTCGTCAGAGCGAGCGAACTTCTTATCGCAGCCGTCCCAGTGGCAGCTGAACGGCTTCTCCCCTGAAAACACAGGAGACCGGTTAGAGACCAGGTCTGAACCAGGTCTGAACCAGGATTAAACCAAAACCAAATCAAGTTTACTGCCCAACCCCAGTTCTAGCCTTTGTCCCAACACTCAAGGGATCAAGGGTCAGAGCTCACACCTCCAAACGGAGATTTACAGACCACACTAGAAACGAAGGGCTAAGACAAATTCCCATCATGCAGTGCGTTCACCGGCCGTGCGGCTGAGACAGAGAGGTGCAAAATCTAACTAAAATGGGCAAAAATAAAGATTTTAAAAGAGGACAGTCCTGTTTCCTGTTGCTTTAATCATGAACTCGTTTATCCACAGTTTAAAAAGTGTTTGATAAATGTTGCTAACGTTAGCGACAGGTCACAGTCTGTTTTTACAGAATGTTTTAACCTTTTATCGACTAATGTATAACACAGCCATGTTTCTTTACTAATCTGTGACCTGAGACGGACAGCAGCCCCTTCCTTCAGAGGAACAGGGCCAGGTCTGAGGGGGTCTAAACCAGGTCCAAGGACAGATCCAAAATCAGATCAAGACTTGGTCTAATCAAGAATTAAACCAGGTCAAGTGAGTCCAGGTCCAGATTTAGTACTAGTTTACCTGGGCTAAACTAAAAATAAATCTGAGAAAAACCAGTTCTAAACCAGGGCTACACCAGGACTAAAACTAAAACTGGTCCAAAGTACTGCTGACCCTTGGCCAAATCCAGGGAGGTCCAGTTTTAAACCAGATCAAACCCGGTCCTAAAGCTCATACTCGTGTGCGTTCCCTATATTAAATAAAACCGGACTTGCCTTGTTCTAATATATCTATAAACCATGTCTAAACCAGTTCTAATCCAGTCTTAAATCAGATCAAACCCAGTCCTAACCCAGTCCTACAGCTGCCGTTCACCTGTGTGCGTCCTCAGGTGTGCCTTCAGGTGCGAGCTCTTGAAGTAGGTCTTCTTGCAGCCGGGGAAGTTGCACACGTAGTTCCTCCTCCTGGAAAACTCGGTTGCCGCCGTCACCGCTGTGGTCGCGATCCCCGAGCCTCCGGTCGTGACGTAGACCGGCGCCGGGGCCAGTGGCAGGAGCTTGGTGCTGCCCAGAGTCACGCCCACCTGCGCCGTCTGGGGCACCACCAGCATCACTGCGCCCTGAGGCACTCCGGAGCTCACCAGGATGGGCTTGGAAGACCCCTGGACTATCGCCGAGATCAACCGGCCGGACCTGCCGCTCATCGGGAAGACCTGGCACAGCAGCGGGGCGGACGAGGACGGACGGCAGACGGACCCGGACCTGCCTCCGAGTCCGTGCTTCTCCAGAGTTTTGATCTCAGAGAGTGCCACTGCTGTCGGAAGAGCATTATTTGGCAGAAGGGTGGCAACTTTTGGAAGTGTGGGACTTTGTGGAGCATTATTTGGCAAGAAGGGTGAGTCTTGAAGAGGTTTTGGAGCGTTATTAGGCAGAAGGGAAGAGTCTTGTGGAGGATTCAGAGCGTTGGTTTGAAGAGTGGAACTTAGTGGAGCGTTATTTGGCAAGGTGGGGAGGTCTGAAGTAAGACTGGGAGCCCTTTTTGGCAGAATGGATGTTTCTTGAGGAAGGTTAGTAGCACTATTTTGCAGAGGGGAAATGTTCTGGACAAGTCTTGAAGAGTTATTGAGCAAAGTGAGATTTTCTTGTGGAGAGTTTGGAGCGTTTTTTGGCAGGGCGCAGGGGTCGGCCGTGTGACGTATGACACTGGTTGCCATGGAGCGGCTCAAAGTGGGAGGGGCCGCGGGAAGCGTGTCAGCATAAACAGGAAGTGCAGAGGTCTCGGAACCGTATGAGGGGCAGGGCAGAAGCGGTTTAGGGGCGGGGCTTATGGCCGAGGTGGAGCAGGTGAGGATGGACGTGGTCGACGTCTCGGCGAAACTCGGGCTGTGAGGAGGAGTCATGCACTGGAACAGAGAGAGACCAGACTGAACCAGGACTGAACCAGGTCTAAACCAGGTCTGAACCAGGACTGAACCAGGTCTAAACCAGGTCTAAACCAGGACTGAACCAGGTCTAAACAAGGTCTAAACCAGGACTGAACCAGGTCTATACCAGGACTGAACCGGGTCTAAACCAGGACGAAACCAGGACTAAACCAGGATTTAACCAGGTCTGAACCAGGACTAAACCTGGACTGAACCAGGACTGAACCAGTTCTGAACCACGACTAAACCAGGCCTGAACCAGGACTAAACCAGGACTAAACCAGACTGAATCAGGATTAAACCAGGTCTAAATCAGGACTAAACCAGGTCTGAACCAGGACTAAACCAGGTCTGAACCAGGACTTAACCAGGTCTGAACCAGGACTAAAACAGGTCTAAACCAGGACTTAACCAGGACTAAACCAGGACTAAATTCAGTCTTCGTACCAGTGAGGAAAGTGCGACCAGGTCTCGATGGTCCGGCTCCAGGTGAAGGGAGTCGCAGGAGTCACATGTTGGAGTCAGGGGTCGTGACCTGTGTGAGCTCTGACCCCAGGAGCTCATGCTGACCAGGACCTCGGCCGCCTCCAGGTCCGGGTACGGCCTCCAGTCCATCTCAGTCCAGTTCTAGACCTGGAGAGACCGGGAACAATAGAGACAGAGAGTTAGACCAGGACTAAAGCAGGTCTAAACGAAGTCTAAACCAGGTTAAAACTGGGACTTAACCAGGGCTAAGGTCTTACAGTGTATAATGTCATTATATAAAAAATGAAAAAAGTAATGAATGTCAAAAATAACCAGAAACACAGTCACACACAGACTCTGGCGCCATCTGTAATCATTAACCAGAGATAAATGTTAGAAATACATGAATAACCCGTTTAAGTCTCATGAACTAGTGCTGAAGCTGCAGTGTGACGCTGCAGGGCGGTAACAGATGATGTCACCACGTTCTGATTGGACGAGGAGGAAAAAAATAAAAAGGAGCAGAGGTAAGGCTTAGTCCAATGTAGCTCAACACAAAGAAGAGAGAAGACGGGACTAGACCAAGGACTAGGACGAAGACTAGACCAAGAGTTAGACCAAGGACTAGACCAGGACTAGACCAAGAGTTAGATCAAGGACTAGACCAGAACTAGACCAGCACTTAAGCAGGACATAAAAAGGGCTAGACCAAGGACTCACAGGACTAAAACTGGACTAAACAGGACTAGACCAAGGACTAGACCATGACTAAACCAGGTCTAAACGTGGTGTAAACCAGGACTTAATCAGGACTAAACCAGGACTGAAGCAGGACATAAAAAAGGGCTACATCAAAGACTTACAGGATTAAAACTGGACTAAAACAGGACTAGATCGAGGACTTGACCAAGGACTTGACCAGGGAAACTGTGACAGGACTAAACAAGGACTTAACTTGGACTAAATCAGACAAACAAATCAGATCAAACAAAACTAGTTCTAAACCAGATCTGGACCAGGTCTAAACCAGGTATGAACCAGGTCTGAACAGGACTAAACCAGGTCTAAACCAGGACTAAACCAGGTCTAAACCAGGACTAAACCAAGTTTAAACAAAGTTTAAACCAATACTAAACCAGATCTAAAATAGGACTAAACCAGGACTTAACCAGGTCTGAACCAGGACTAAACCAGGGCTGGACGGGGTCTAAACCAGGACTAAAGAGTGGCCAAAAACCAGGACTCCGGGCTGAACTAAATAGGAATAAACCAGGATTTAAATTGGCTAAAACCAGGGTTAAACCAGGACTTAACCCTCAACAGGACTAAACCAAATCATACATTTGGACTAAACCGAGCCCAAACAAGAACTAAATCTAGACTTAAACCAGGACAGATATCTGGACCAAATAGGACTGGGTTTTATGTTTGTCTGATTTTAAACCTGTTGATCCTTTTTATTTTTTGGGGCGTTCTAAAAGTCCCTGAGTCAGACCATATCTCCAGTTTTCTCTTCTTTTCCTAAAGCCACTGCAGTCACGGCCCTCCCACTTTATAGATCTTTTATTCTGACTGATTAGTTTATTAAACCTACGACTAAAGCAGGATTAGTCCGATAACAAAGCACTTTATAGACAACAAGTCCTTAACTTCACTGTCAAACCCCTCCTTTCTTCATCCTTTCCTTCTTATGTTTCCTTCCCTAACAACTACAAACCAGTCCAAGTCCTCCGTTTCTTTGTTCCTTATAAAATCTAACCAGGTTTAGGATTATATTTTTCCTTTAAGACAGTGTCATCTCAGTTTTACTTTGTTCTAGTTCTGCTTCCCTCCGTTCGCTTTGTTTTGTCTCTTGTCAACAACTAAACCCTTCCTCCTCCTCCATTTCCTTCCCTCCTTCCTTATTACAGACTCCTTCAGCTGTAATTACTACCTTTATGCTTCAGTTGTGTTATTTTACATTTTTTCTACTTAGTTTACATTGACTTTAAAAACCACTCCTTGCCTTCTTTGTTTTCATTTTCAGCCTTCTTTTCTTCTTCTTTTCTTTCTCAAAGACAATTTTTTGATTTTGTCTGGAAATACCACCTTTACCTAAAACTATAGCATTTTTTTGTTTTGCCTGATTAAAATATATTCCTTTCATTGCAAACTAATTACACCTTTCCCTTTTCCATTCTGTTTTCCTTTCTTTCTAAAAGCTAACAATCCTAAGTTTTTGCATAAATACTACTTTTGTCTCTTTACTGCTTTAACTTGTTTGATTAAACTGATCAAATGTTTTTGTCTGGTTTCTATCTCATACCAAACAACATAATCTTCCTTTCCTACCTTCCTTTCTTGATAAAGCTTGTTTTCTTAAATTGATTAAGAGTAATTAATGCTCTTTTGGCTCCTTTACAAGCCCACATTGTCCACAGTAGACACCAGACAATACTCACTGCAGTCTTTTGGGCGACTGTACCGTCAAAGCAGACGGTGTCCTCAAATAAACCTTAGCCCAACTCCCAACTACCCAGCAGCAGTAACATCAGCAGCAGAATCTCAAGAAAACAAGCGGCGGAAAAGTGGGTTAAATGAAAAAAGGCAGGTGTTTATTTTCAATGGGGGCAATAAGGAGACTGACCTGGCAGAAGGGGGTATGGAGTCCGTGGGAAGAGGAGTCTCCTCGGGGTAAAATCAGGTGAAACTGTGGGAAACTGAGGCGGAGGAGAACCGGGGACGGAGGGGAAAAGCTTCAACGATTACAACGAGAATAAAAAACCCGTGTGGATACTTCGGGGAACGACAAGAAAACCGTTCCAGCCCCGTTTCAACTGAGCTCCGACACATAAAATAAGAAAAATAATAAGAAAAACGAAGGGAAACAAAATTCACAGCAGTCTGGCGGGTGGTAACACGCAGCCAATCAGCGGCAAAGGTGTAGCGAGGGCTGGCCAATCAGAAGCGAGGCGGTGCGTGATCAGTACGTGGCCGCGATGTGATTGGTTTGCGCGGGGTGCGTGGCTGTCGAGGGGCGGGAACGGGAGTCAGCGGTGTCAGAGTAAACTCGGTGAACCCCGCCACAGTGCACTCGAACTGGGGGAAAGGTTGGGAGGAAGGCCGGCGACTGCGGAGGGACCGAGAGGCGAAAAATACAGGAAAATACACCGGGAAACTAAGAACTCAGCAGGGTTTAAGAGGAAACACATCGATAAACAGAAACATATACTGGGAAACAGGAAATATTGCAAGTTTACAGGCGAAAACGTAAACACAATACGAATAATAACTAAATATGAAATAAACAAGCTCACATCACGGCTTGTGCTCCATTTATTTGAATTTTAACAGAATTTAGTTTTGTTTAGGGTGTCGCTTTTTCCAGTAAAATGTCAGAGTAAAAGGAAAACAATAGTCAACAAGATTTAATCCGACTGGAGTAAGTACAGGCCTCTGCAGAGAAAAGCAGAGAAGAGACACGGATTCAGTAAAAACAGGGTCACTAAGGAAAAAAACACCCAATAGCCTACTATAAAATGTGTAAGATTTTGTTTAGTGCATCTCTCTAGTGTCAATAATAATGGTAGCTTTATATCATTTCTCTATTGAACATAAATGTAAACTGCACTTTTATTATTGGTCCAGCTAGTCTATTGATCAGCAAATATGATAATATATATAATAATATAATATATATAACTCCAACTAAAACCTGCCCAAATCCAAAAAAAACCTGTCCTAATCTACCTAAAACTAATTTAGCTCTATCTAAAAGCTGTTCAAATCCAATACACACCTATTTTATCTCCATTTATCCCAAATATACGCCATAATTCTTTCATTGTGAGGCAGTATTTTTCCGGTTCCAGGAGCTGCAGGAGGCAGACGTTGTAAACAGCAGACACGTGCAGCAGGAGAACCCCCTCCCACTTCCACTCGTCCCACTGGGGCTCACATTACACCGTCTGCATCACTGGGTTCACTGGGTGCACAAAGAGCCCGCTACGGAGGCCTGGCAGGTGCTATTCACCGCAATCGCGAAACAATCACCAATTTGAGCAGATGCTATTCCTGAATCACACATAGCTTTACATTATTTATTCATTTATTTATATTTTAATTTAGAATTAGAGTTTCTGTTCGCTGGCGTAGTAATCAGCTGGTAAGATGCGCAGTCCTGCAGTTTAAATTTATATAAAGTTTACGAAATGTTTTGTTATGCTCTTCTTGTGCACCGAATAGTCTACATTTAGAATGTCGCATGTTTGAAAAAGCAAAAACAATTGCCAAAATCGCAAATAAAATCACTATTTCAATATAAAAGAAATGGTTGTTTTTTCCTTTTTGCACAGGCCGACCGGCAGAGACCAGACACTACAGAGACGGACCAGGTACAGACCAAATATATACAAGCCATGGGGTTTTTGTGATTGAATATCTTTAGTGATGAGTATTATTTACGTTTATGGATTGAACTATCTAAACTGACCTGAAAAAAAAACACAAACCGGCTTCATGGGGCAGGGCTCTGGACGAGGTCCTCGGTCTTCTATAATGTGTCTGTCTTCTTGCAGTGTTTTGTGTTTTGCAGCAGAGTGAGGTTGTGAGGTAAAGTCTGTTAAACCCACATCAGGCTCAGTCTACTTTTTTATTATAATGGACTGATCTGAACAGAATACTGCTGCTTATTTTAGATTCAGTATGTTTACGTAATAATTATTTTTTATTCAGGAAAATCCCACTAAGATTACAAATCTCTGTTGCAGATGGGGGGGACTATTGCACATGCGCAGTGGCTCAGTCGTAGGGCGGTTAGCCGGAAGGATGGTGGTTTGATTCCCGCTCTCCTCACAGTTCATTAGTGTTGTTGTGTCCTTTGGCAAAGCACTTAACCTTGCCTCTAGTGGTGTTCCAGCTGTAACACTGGTGAATGTAAACTCAATGTAAGTCACTTTGGATAAAAGCGTCATCTAAATGAATAAATGTACTAGTCCTGGTTTAGGTTTGAGGTCCATTGGGTCTGGAAAACCGGGTCTTTAGTCCCTTTCTGGTCTCTGTCTGATATATCATATTGTTCTCTTTGCACAAACCTGAGATCCCTTCTGAGGTCATGTAAAGTAACCAGTTAGCTCATCTTAGACCAAATAAAATCATGTTTAAACCCAGTCCAGGCGTATATAAGACCGTCAACAGTTTCTCCATCAAATCTTGTCCAAACCAGTTCATAAAATTCGTCCTTTATTTGTGTTTCTTTGTGTCTTGTCGCCGTTTTTCGTCTCTCTGTCGCCGCCATGTTGGAAAACGAGTGTGCTGTTGCTAGGCGACTCCCAAAAAGTTTGGACGGTTGCCATGGAGACACGACGAGCGGCCGTTACCTTCGTTCACCTCGTGGACGCGGGAAAACAGGGCAGACACAACGTCACGTGACAAACGACATCGAGAGGACTGCGCCAGTTTTAGAAACAGAGCATTTGAGGTCACACCAAAGAGAGGAACTGAATAAACCTGGGTTAAACCTGGTTTGGTCCTGGTTTTAAACCTGGTTTAATCCTGGCAGGATTATAATTTTAACATTTATTCAGTCGTATTTTGTCCTGTTTACACCAAATATAGACATATTGTAGTCTTTGTCCAGGTCTAGTCCTTGGTTCAGCCCTAGTTTTATCCCTGTTTACCCTCTATAAAAACTCTTCTTTGTTAAAACAGTTTGAGGTGAACTCCTTGAACCTGCCCGGAGCTCCCTCTGCTGGGGGCTTTGCGTCATTGCACCTCCTTTGTCTCCAGCCTCTAAACAGAACAAAAGAGCTAAAAATAATAAAATAAACCAAACACAATCACAGAAACAGCAGAAACCGAACAGGAGACATGAAGGCAGTCTATCTGTAATTATTCTGCTGCAAAGACACAAGAACTGAAAAGACAAATTTAACATAAAGGTAACTATAAGATGAACTAAACATGGCCATTCTGTAAACTTTAAGGGAACTTTCAAATTTGGAAATTAGGCGTCTGTATTTCAGTTTACAGTTGTAGAGTTAGATAGGTCGAAAGTTGATTCTTGTTATATTTAAATGTTTCTCTGAGTTTCTTTTTGACAAATGCAGCTGATAAGGAGTCACTAAAAACAATATATATTAAAAAAACTGTGAAAGATGAAGGCATCTGGATGAGGTTTTGAAAGAAATGACAGATTCAAAATGGATGAAAACAGGGTTAAATCACAGTTAAACAAGCACTAACCTAAGGGCCAAGGTCAAATCCAGACTAAAATCAGTAAAGGGAATAAAGCAGGGCTAAACCCAAAATAAACTAAAGACTAGTTTTAGAACAAGACTAAACCAAAGGCAGGTTCAACTATTGTTATTGTCCTGATTAAGTCTGAGACACCGTTTAAATCTTGGTTAAGACCTGGTTTAGACTTGGATTAGTCTTGGTTTAGACCTGGTTTAGTTCCTGTTTAGACCTGGTTTAGCCTCAGACTGGACTTGAACTGTTCCCTGGTGTTTACACATGAATGGACCTGGTCTTGGCCTGTGCTAGGTCTCAGAGCGCCCTCTGGTGTTGTGTCTGCAGCACTACAGCTCACAGAGACAGTAAAGAAAACAGCGGACTTTGAAAAGATATTTATTAAAAGCAGAAAAGATCAATCGCACAAATTAATTCTTAAAAATGGGAAAAAATGGAAAGAAAAAAATTCAAGATTGGAACTTTATTTTACAGATTCTTGTGTCGTCCTATCTGCTGCCCTCTGGTGGCCTGGAGAAACAAAATAAATATGGATTAATCGTGGTTTAGTCTTGGTTTAGAACTAGTTTAGTCCCGGTTCAGTCCCGGTTCAGTCCTGCTTTAGACCTGGTTTAGTCCCGGTTCAGCCCAGGTCCAGTCCTGGTTTAGTCTCGGTTTAGTCCTGATTTAGTCCGGGTTTAGACCTGGTTCAGTCCAGATTCAGTCCTGGTTCAGTCCTGGTTTAGTCCTGGTTTAGACCTGGTTTAGACCCGGTTCAGACCCGGTTTAGACCCGGTTTAGACCTGGTTTAGACCTGGTTTAGACCTGGTTTAGACCTGGTTTAGTCTCGTTTAGACCTGGTTTAGTCCTGTTGAGGATTAGGGCTGTATTTGAAAGAAACTCCTAATGTAGGATATAGTGCACGGGCCTACTGACCTGCTAAATAAGAGGAAGGAAACCTGTAGGTCACCTGGGGGTCCAATCCAAATTCTGTCTAAATTTTACCGTCTGAGACCAGAGGAGAGGCATCTCCTGCAGGTGTGTGTCTCTAAACCCCAGCCCCTGGTTTAGTCCTGGTTTAGTCCTGGTTTAGACCCGGTTCAGACCTGGTCTAGACCTGGGGGGCTAAAACAGGTCATCCATAGTAGAGTCTTGGGGGCATTAAGTGCTTAAAAGTAATGATCAAATCAATGAATAAATTAGGAGTTAGTAAAAACATTAAAATAACACAATGTTATTAATCACAAATTTAGTCAACAATTGTCCAAGACTTGATCCATGGATTCCCCGTTAATGTGCTGTTCCTGGTTTAGACCTGGTTTAGACCTGGTTTAGAGCTGGGTTAGTCCCGGTTCAGACCTGGTTCAGTGCCAGTTTAGACCCGGTTTAGACTTGGTTCTGTACCTTACAGAAGAAGTACAGTGCAACAGTGGAGGACAGAAGAATGAATATTACGACCACAGTCCTGATGATCAGATCCTGGTCTGTCACTGAAACAACAAACAAACAAAAGTTTTATTCTGAACAAGCTGACGTTAAAACAGTCCGAAGAGAGCAGAGGCTTGTGTTTGTTTGGTTCGTGGGGACCAGCGGGCTGCAGCCTGGTGTATGGGTTAGGGTTAGGGTAAGAACTCTGGTCTGGAGGTGGCAGCTGATGACCTCGACTGGGGAGATTGTCTGGGTGTTTCTGCTTAGTCTACGACCTTTTTAAATTAAATAATTTATTTTTATTCTTATACATACCTCCGCGTCTGAGGTGAAGGGAGGGGCTCTGAGCCGAGACGTTGTGGGAGAAAACATGGAGGTGGTAAACACAGGTGTATTCTCCTGAGTGGGCGGGACTAAAGGCAGGGAACATGAAGGTGGCGGAGTGATTGACAGCTGGAAGGGTGATGTTAGCAGTGGGGGACAGCAGATGGAAAAGGCCTTCTGGGAAATGTTGTTTGACGGAGCAGGAGACATTAAAGTTAGAGCCCACCACCAGAAGGAGCCCCTGTGGACGGGCCTCGGAAACCCCTCCAACAGAGACTGACACAGAGACTTCAAACTGAGTCAGAAAATCTGTGAAGACAAAACTGTGGTTAGTCCTGGTTTAGTCCTGGTTTAGTCCTGGTTTAGTCCTGGTTTAGTCCTGGTTTAGTCCTGGTTTAGTCCTGGTTTATTCTTAAGCATTTTGACTCAAACAAAATGGAGTCCTGTTCCAGACCTGCGCAGACTACGTCCAGACCCCTGCCCTGGTCCAGAGCCAGGTCCTGGTCCATGCAGCCTCTGAAGACAGACGTGAGCCTCACACAGTCGGGCTGCACCCACCACACGCTGCTGAGGAAACCCTGAGGCGTGACAGAAGCCACCGAACCACAGGCCAGTTGCCGACACGCCACCGAGGCCAGGTCCAAGACCAGGTCTGGGTCCAGGGTCAGGGCTGAGACCGGTCTCCACTGGCCCTGATGCCCCAGCTCCAGAGAACCAGCGCAGTGGAAGATCTGTCCAGACAAGTGCAAGTCGTCCAGCTCTGGACAAAGACAGATTATTGAAGAAGGTTAGTGCTGTTCCAGAGCCTCCACAGACACAAGGACAGACACTGTTTAATGTCAGAGAATAAATATTGTAGTGAGCTTTTGTTTTCGGGTTTGTACTGTATTTGTAAGATTCTTTTACTTTAATACAGTCTATAGTGCTTTATTACGCTCTTACATCTACAGCTACAATATAATCCCCTTTAATTATTTTTTTTTAAAGGTATTTTACCTTTTGTTCTTTTATTCATAAAAAAGATTTTCAGTAAAAGATTAAGTCACTGAGTGACTCAAGACCTAATGTCAGTGTCTTTAAGACTTAAAAGACTTTCTTTCACAAACACTTATTTCATTTTTGCCGCTTGCTGCGGTCACTCAAAGACCTGCCGGAACCGAAAAGTACGCCCCTTCTGGAAGGGTTTTAGGAGTGATGGTCATGTGACCTGCTCTCTCCAGGTGACCCAGGTGTCTGGACCCAGGTGTCTGGACCCAGGTGTCTGGACCCAGGTGTCTGGACCCAGGTGTCAGGGCCCAGGTGTCAGGGCCCAGGTGTCAGGGCCCAGGTGTCAGGGCCCAGGTGTCAGGGCACTGTTACCTGAGCAGGTAAGTTTAACCGTAGAAAAACAGGAGTCCGTCTCTGAGCTCTCACAGTCCGTCACATCCTTCTTTTGGCCCTGACACTGGAGCCTCAGAGCTGGACTCTCTGCCAACAGCGCCCCCTGGAGGTCAGACAGAGCCCCACAGCCCAGCTCCTTGCAGACCACCTCCGCCTCCGTCAGACCAAACAAATCCTCACAGACCGAGAACCAGGACAGGTTCTGCTGCACCTCCAGAAATCCAGAGCACGGACCAGGACCACGGACCAGACGCACCGGACCTGAGGACACAGCACATAGTCCTGGTTTAGACCTGGTTTAGACCTGGTTTAGTCCTGGTTTAGTCCTGGTTTAGTCCTGGTTTAGTCCTGGTTTAGTCCTGGTCTAGACCCGGTTAGTCGCGGTTTAGTCCTGGGGGGGCTAAAACAGGTCATCCATAGTAGAGTCTTGGGGGCATTAAAGTGCTGTTAGTTAAGTGCTTAGAAGTAATGATAATAAATGAGGAGTTAGTAAAAAACATTCAAATAAAAACATGTTATTAATCACACATTTAGTCAACAATTGTCCAAGACTTGATCCATGGATTCCCCGTTAATGTGCTGTTCCTGGTTTAGTCCTGGTCTAGTCCTGGTCCAGTCCTGGTCTAGTCCTGGTCTAGTCCTGGTCTAGTCCTGGTCCAGTCCTGTAGGCCTGTGTCTGGGTGTAGGCCTGTGTCCGTGTGCAAGCTGTTTTATGATTAAGTAGAATTAGTGGATGTCTTCTCCCTAGAGCCAGGTCCCACTGACATCACTGAGACCTGCTCCAGGTAAGTGCGTTTAGCTTTAGTAGTAAGTGCCAACAAAAAAGTGCTCCATGCAATAATTAGACATTAAAATAATAATTAAACAACATTACACAATTTTTATTCTAAAAAACACACACATATTAAGATACAACTTATTAACAATATACACAATAACTTTAATGAGGGAGGTGTCGTCAGAGGAAGTGTCAGTGGAAGGTGGGCAATGCTGGAGAGTGATTCTGTTCTACTCCAATCAGAGACAGGAGTGGGCCTGGGGGAGGAAGGGTTCTATGGGCAAAGGTTATGGATGGTTAAGGTTAGGGATGGGGGCTGGTTAGGGTTAGGGATGGGGCTGGTTAAGGTTAGGGATGGGGGCTGGTTAAGGTTAGGGATGGGGGCTGGTTAAGGTTAGGGATGGGGGCTGGTTAAGGTTAGGGGCTGGGATGGGGGCTAAAAGTTTGTTGTTATTGGTTACTTATCATTAAGACCTCTAGGGGCAAGTGTAGCAAGGTTTTGTATCCAGATTCTTTCTGCTCTCTTCCTCTGGCCTATGGTCCAGTGGTCGTTGTGCTCAACTCCGGTAATGATCAGGTGAGTTGTAGGATGGGTGAGAAAGTGTGTGACCAGGGACGTGTTCAGTCGACCTTCCCTAATATTGTACAGATGTTGTTTTAGCCGGGTTTGAATTGTATGTTTGGTTTCTCCAATGTAGTGCTTATTGCAGAAGGTGCAGGTGATGACAGACTGTGTTGGATGTTTGTAGTGAGAGTGTGCAGGGGACTGGCAGACCAGTATTGCTGTGAGAGTTTTGAATGAATTTGCGCTGTTTGTAAAACTGATTGAGGGCGTTGGGAATGTGCTTGTGTTCTTTGTAACATGATTTGACCAGATAATCCTGGAGGTTTTTGTTCCGTCTGAAGGCAGAGACAATACGGTATTGACACAATGGCTGGTGGTCTTGTTGTAAGTGTGTGAATGACTGTTTAATTGTTTTATGTAGGTTTAAGATTGTGTGGGAGAATGTGGTGATCAGTTCTGTATATGCGTGTCTACAGGGACTGGAGGGGAAGGGTTCAAACCCTGGTTAGGGTCGGGGAAAAGGGAGGATTGGGAGATAGGGGTGGCAGTGACTGTAGACAACAGTTCCTCTTGGACTAGGGGTGGAAGTCGGCCTCTTTCGGAGCGAGTGGGAGTCAAGGAGGCCATGGTTTGGTATTTTAGGTGACGTAGAAGTCTTTTTGAATAGCCACGCTTACGTAGAGCAGAGAACAGAGTTGAAGTAGCCTGGTTGAAGTCTGTTGTGTTGGAACAGATGAAATCTGATGAGCTGTGATTTTATTATTCCAGAGAAGGTGTGTTTGGGATGATAGCTCGATTTGTGAAGAAGGGCGTGTGTATCTGTCGTTTTGAAGTAGACCTTGGTTTTAATCTGTTTTCTGGTATCTTTTAGGGGACTGAAAAAAACTGTTGTGTCAAGAAAATGAACCTGCTGTGCATCTATGGTATATTTGAGTTTGATGGATGGGTGGTGATTATTCAAGATGTCTATAAATTGTTGGAAGGTGTGCAGAGGGTGTGGCCATGCTCCAATGATGTCATCCAGATAACGGAGAAAAAACAGGGGTTGGAGGGGGCATTTTATGAGGGCCTCCCGTTCCCACTCGCTCATGTAGATGTTGGCGTAGGCGGGGCTAACCTCTGACCCATGGCTGTTCCACTTATCTGGAGATAATGTTTATTATTGAAGCTAAAATCATTGTTGTCTAAACAAAGTTTAAGAAGCTGGATGATTTCTGAGTCCGGTCTATTAGGGTCTGGATATCTACTGAAGAGTTTTTGAACGGCAGAGATGCCCAAGTTGGTTATGATGTTAGTGTATAGAGAGTCTATGTCAATTGTGAAAAGGTAAGTGTGGTTGTGGACAGCCATGGGCCTGATGGTGTCCAGGAAATGGTAGGTGTCTTTAATGTAGCTGGGGGCCTGTTGGAGAGTGGATTAAGGAAGGAGTTAAGGTATTGAGCTATATTGTAAGTGGCACTGTTGCAATCTGAGACTATTGGGCGACCGGGAGGAACCTCAAAAGGAATAGTCCAGGTGTGAGGATCTTTGTGGATTTTAGGAAGTAAATAAAAGATGCGAGCACGAGGGTGATCTGGACCATAGAGAAAGTGTAGTTGTTTGTTAGTTATGACTTTCTGGTCATAAAGGGATTGTAAAATGCGTCGGAGTTGAGTCTGGGTGTTAGATTGTAGGCTGTTGGCAAAAGGACGGTAGTGGTGGGGATTATCGAGCTGACCATTTGCTTCCAAAAGATATTGGTGACGGTCCAGGATAACTATTTTGGAACCTTTGTCTGCAGGTTTGATGATGATGTTGGGGTTATGAATGAGTTGACGGAGGGCTAAACGTTCCTGAGGGGCGAGGTTATCTTTAATATCTGGCGTGGGTCGGAAAGTGCGAAGAGTACGGAGATTTCTGCTGATATTCCGTTGGATGGATATGTTTATTTGAGAAGTAGCTGGTTCCCACAAAGATGCATGGGTGAAGACAGGGGCGCTGTTCTGTGGCGACCTGCAGCTGTGTGCGTGAGCGTGTCGGTCTGTTTTAACGTCTTTTAGCAGTCTTTTAGCAGTCTTTTAGCAGTCTTTTAGCCACCTGGAAGATGATATTTTTATGTTGTTGTTTTTATTAATGACTCCTGAGCACTTGAGGAATGGAAGTCACTTTTTATGCCCTGTTTTTATTGGTTATTTTAAACTTTGTTTGGAGTCAGCAGTCACAAACACTCCTACTGGCATTACAATGGAGCTACCTGCACAGTATGTCGGACTCCAGTGTCAACACACAGACTATGAATCTTCCTCTGGAATTACAAAATGTGCACAACAAAAACTCTACAAAACCAGTTAAAAAAGGTAGAAAGCGAGGAAAACGGGGCGGCGTGAAAAAACGAACCCGGAAGCTGCAGCGGAAAAACCGCATCCCGTTGCCCTCAATCATCATGGCTAACACGCAGTCTCTGAGGAATAAAATAGACGAACTACAGGGAAATGTGAGCCATCTGCGGGACTACAGGGATGTGTGTCTTATGGCTTTTACGGAGACCTGGTTAAATGAAGCGGACGCGGACTCAGCGTTGGAAATAAGCGGCTTTGGCGCTCCTCTGCGCCTGGATCGGGACCGAGAGGTGACACACAAAACACTGGGAGGAGGGGTATGTCTCTACATAAACCAGAGATGGTGCAGTAACATTACTGTAAGAGAGCAGATGTGTCTCCCGGACATCGAACTCCTGTCCGTGTCTTTAAGGCCGTTTTATCTCCCGAGAGAGTTCCCCCAGATATTTGTGACTGTTGTTTATATCCACCCTAAGGCTGATGCTAAGTCTGCGGCTGACATTGTTTTTAAAACTATAAATAAGCTTCAGTCTATCTCACCTGCTGCTCCCAATTTTATACTCGGCGATTTTAACCACTGTAATTTAAAGAAAACCCTGAACAGTTTTTATCAGTTTGTCAACTGTCCAACACGTCACAATAAAACCCTGGACCTGTGCTACGGCTCCATTAAAGGGGCTTACATCTCGAAAGCAGGACCTGCACTGGGCTCCTCTGACCACAACACAGTCCACCTTCTGCCCGCCTACACCTCGGTGCTGAGGAGGGAAAAGCCTGTTAGGAAACAGGTAAAGGTGTGGACTGAGGACAGCTCTCTGGCGCTGCAGGGCTGCTTCGAGTGCACAGACTGGACAGTGTTTCAGAACTCTTGTTCTGACAGTTGTCTGCAGTTACATCTCCTTCTGTAAAGACTCAGTTCTCCCAAACAGGGAAGTCAAGGTTTATCCTAATGACAAACCATGGATTTCCAAGGACATGAAAGATTTGTTTATCAAAAGGAAAACTGTATTTAACGAAGGTGATGTGAATGCAGAAAGGGTTGTGAGAAAGGAGATCAGGGCTGAAATTAAAAAAGCCAAATTGAGATATAAGGATAAGATTGAGGCTGAACTAAGAAGTAACAACTTAAAAAGAACCTGGAATGGTATGAAAACAATGATTGGGTCACATGATAAAGTCAGCAGAGTTGCACTTGATGGTTTTAATTCTGATAAACACTTGGCAGATGAACTAAATGTATTTTATACACGGTTCAACACAGTGGATTTTAATGATAAGATTGCCGACATCAGGGCAATGACTCGAGCCTCTCCATCAGTGTCTGTTGAGGTAAACACTGTGGCTAAGCTGTTCTGCCACACCAAACCCAAAAGCCCAGGGCCAGACAACATCTGTGCACAGACATTAAAAAAGTGTGCTTACCAACTTTGTGGCATCTTCCAACATATTTTTAATCTGTCTTTACTACAACAGAAGGTCCCCAAAATTTGGAAGCACTCAGTCATTGTGCCCTTGGCGAAGTGCAACACTCCTAAAGCCTTGAATGATTTTAGACCAGTTGCTCTGACCTCCTTGGTTATGAAAACTTTTGAAAAAATCATTAAAGACATGGTGCTACTGCAGGTCAGGGAACAGCTAGACCCATTGCAGTTTGTTACAGGTCCGAGAGAGGAGTGGAGGATGCACTTTATTCTTAAACATCTGGATGGAGCCAAGACACATGCCAGACTTTTATTTGTTGATTTTACTTCTGCTTTTAACACCATTCAGCCTTTCCTGCTGCAGAGAGACTTATGGCTGATTTTAACCTTGATTTTAACTTGGTTGGTTGGATATTGGACTTTTTATTAGACAGACCTCAGTGTGTTAGAGTGAATGGTATTTTATCTGATGTGCTTTATACCTCTACTGGTTCACCCCAGGGCTGCTGTCTCTCCCTCTTCTGTACATTCTGTACACAAACCAGTGTCGCAGTGTGTACAAGGATAGACAGATGACTCTGTAATCATCAGCCTGCTCAGAGGGGATGAACAGGATCATGGGCCAGTCCTTAATGACTTTGTTCAGTGGTGTGACCATTTATTTTTACATATGAATGTGTTAAAAACAAAGGAAATTAAAATAGACTTCCATAAATCACCACCTTGCCCCAGAGCCACTGTCATCAAGAATACAGACATTGACCTGGTCGACAGCTACAAATATCTCGGAGTCATTCTGGACAATAAACTGTGTTTTGAGCCTTGGGTGGATGCTGTTTCTAAAAAAGTCCAACAACGATTGTACTTCCTGAGGAAGATGAACAGTTTTAACATATCCACTGAAATGATGACATTGTTTTATCGTGCTTTTATTGAATCGGTTTTATCCTTCAGTATTGCTGCCTGGTTTGGAAGCCTCTCCCTGACCAACAAAAACAGACTGGGTAGTCTGGTTAAAGTGGCCAGTAAGATTTCGGGGAGGAGTCAGGCTCAGCTGAAGGACAGGTGCAGAGGAAGGCTGGTGCTATAGCGCAGTCCCAGGACCATCCCCTCAGAGGAGTTTGAGCTGCTGCCCTCCGGCCGGCGCTACAGAGCTCTGGGCTGCAGGACTAAAAGATTAAATATGTCGTTTTTACCGACAGCTGTGAGGCACTTAAATGGCACCTAGCACTTTGTAATCATTTTGCACAACAATAATTGCTTGTTTGCACAATGTTTTTATTCATGTTTTAATTCCATTTTGCACATTTTTATCTTGGTTTTTAGTGATTTCCATTGTTGATCCTGCTCTTGAGTTGTTGAAGTGTAATTCTATGTTGTATGTTTTTTAAGGAGCATGATGCTGCAAAATTAATTTCCCCAAGAGGGACAATAAAGAAAACTTTGAAGGTTCGGCTACTTGACGAGGTTTTATTGTGAAAGTAAGAGGCTATTTTAAGGCGACGATGATAATAGTGAAGGTCCTTTTGAAGCTCCTCCCGGTTAGGTTTTGTGGGACGTGGTATGAAGGTTAGGCCTCTCTCCAGCAAGCTAACTTGTGCGGTAGTTGGCATTAAGAGGGTGGATAAATTTAAGATGTTGGAGGCCGAGCTCCACCCCAGGTCCACTGTGGTTGGTGAAGTGGGAGAAGAGGACTGGGCAATAAATGGGGAGTTGTATTTGGGTGAGACCGGGTTGGAGTAGTGATCTAGATTAAATTTAGTTGATGGAGCCAGTTATTGAATATAGCGCTCGCGGTGGTAGGTGTCCAGTGGATATTATCTGCAAGGGTAATGAAGGAGTCTTGAGGGATTTCGACTAGAAAGGGAAAATGGGTGTCAATGTATTTATTAAGCAGAATAAGGTTTTCCTTTTGTTTTTGAGGGAGCTTGAGGGAAAAATTGATTTTAGGAAAGTATATGTCTGCATTAGGGAAGGTTTGTACAGTGAACTTATTTGTTTGACAGATGTTTGCTGGGGGTCCTGTTCCCTGTTGTTAAGGCCAGAATGAGGATTTTGGTGGATGTATTGATTTGTGATTTTTCCATAATCTTATGAAAGTGATAAATATTGGCCCCTGGGTAACTGTCTAACTGGATATTTCCGTGACGGTGAGGTGGAATTCGATTAATATTGGAGTCCCCCAGGATAAGGACAGGCCTTCTTCCCCTGAAGCACCAATCCTGGAGCTTCCTACTTGGTCTGGCCAGGTGGTAAATAGGTTTGTATAAATTGAGGGGGGGGGAGTTGAGGTGAAGGGTGTTTTAGTCTGGGAGGAGCCTGGAAGGCAGCCCAGGGTGGATGAAGACAAGGAGGTGGCACCAGTAGTCAAGGAGGAGGACTCAGTGGGTTCTGTAATGAGTGAGGGGGGTTCAGTTAGGGTTTTAGTCATGGTCCTGGTGACCTTTAAGGACCCACTCATCATTCCCCCCACATTTGGGGCCTTGTGAGTTGTTTTCGTGGGGCCTGTACTCCTAATATCCTTGGTGCTGGTGCCACCTGGGGGTGAGGCAAGAGGAGAGATTAGATCAGTTATTTTAACCGAGACATTTGACCTTTGAGGTGTGTGTCTTAAGAAAGAGGAAACAGGAACTTGTTTAGGCAAGTTTTTTTGTGGGAGGTGAACTTGGGCCTGGACTTCCAGGGTCCTCCCAGTATTTGTCGAGTGAAGAGATTGTTGGGGTGATGTTTTGGCAAATGAAAGCCTGGTTTGAACTGAAGGGACCACAGGGGAGAGCTGAAGGTCAGTGAGAGTAAATGCATTGTTGGTGGATGAAGTGACTAGAGCTAAAGGACTAGTTTCCTGTTGGAGGGGGGTGGACGTAGCTGGGCTGGGTAGCCTTTTAGGGACTTCGCTGCATCCCGGGATGGGGCTATTATCCTTTAGCCACTGTGGTGTCCTCCCTCTGCTGTGGGGCCCAGGTAGGATGGATTCTGAAGCCTCAGAAGGTTGGTTCAACTTTTGTTTTGTAGTTTTGGTTAGGAGCCGTAGCGGGGGGTTGATAATCTTAGCTGTAGATGTTTTTGCAGCAGGTTGTCCTGGGAAATGGTTTGCACTGGTGGTTTGCTGGGATGTTCTACTTTGTTGAAGTGTAGGGGGTTGTTGAGTGATAACTGCAGGGGGTTGCCTGGTATTGTGTGGACTGGGGGTCGGGGTGGTCCAAAATGATAGCCCAGGAAGATGGTTAGTAGTCTTCTTGTCGGTTGGGTTTCCAATCCTGGTGTTTAGTGGCTGGGTGGCAGAGTCCCTGTTTCTGATCTGGTTGTGTTGCAGGAGAGGTCCATGAACAGGTAGGTCCTGGTAGGTTTGGATATGTTCGAGAGTGTTTTCTTTTGTCCAAGGTACAATGTCATTTTGTGTGGTCGCAGAGCTTTAGGAAGGATGGGGAAAGCTTCTTCTTCATCCCTCTCTGGAATGGTTGGAAGGGTTTGAACAGGTACTTGGGTGGTAGTGGGCAGCCATGAAGGTTTGGTAGAGGTGGGTGGGGTGTGGCTGGGTGTCTGAGAGAGGTGGAGGTTCAGGATGTACTGGACTGTATGAATGGTGGTGGTGGTAAGGCATGGTCCATAGCGTTTGTACGCCCAGCCAATAGCTATTTGTAGTGCGAGTTTATTTGCCGGTGTATGTTTGAGTGTAGAGATTATGTGGGCATAATGATCCCGTAGGATATGCATATTGTTACTCATCCACTGTGTGGTATTGTCCTGTACTTTGATGCGTGTCTCTTCACTAGGGGAGGAAGGTTTGATAAAATCCGTTAATCTTTTAATTTGGCGTAACATTCCTGGGGGTGGGGTCAGGGTGGTGATAGATTTGTCGATGATGGATTTATGGTGGATAGCTTGGATCAATTTAAAGTACTGTTTGCTGGTCTGTCGGGTCTCTGGGTCAGGGGGGTGGGTAAGCGCTGGGGTGTATGTGGTATGTGTGTGGGTGGTGTAGGGCTGTGTATGTATTGAGTGTGCTTGAGGTTGTGGAGTTTGTGTGCTGTGTGTAGGGTTCTTACCTGGCAGTTGGAGATCTCTCATGTTGCCGAGTTACACAGCACAATATCAATGGTACAAACAGATTGTGACGTGGTCCTACCTGAGACACGAGGTGGTGGGTTGGGGTGTCTTCAATGTGAAGGCTGGATATTAGCCTAGCTCCATGTTTGTGGTTTGGAGTCCAAGATCTCCAGATTTGACCTTTAAAAAGCTCAGGTTTCCCAAAATAGTTAAAAAAGACCAAAAAGGCTAAAATACTCCTTTAAAAGAATCCTTTAAAACATGTCCAGGTAAAACCACTGCCAACAATTTGGTAGCTTTGACCAATTTAAGATAATTAATATCCAAATTATTTAAATTTAGCAATAGACTGAAAGGCTGTGCAACAAAGAAACAAATCCCTGACGTTTCGCAACTGGTTGTTGCTTCCTCAGAGGGAAATGGAGAATTCCAACTGCCAGGCACTATTTGAATGTTGGGGCTGGGGCTAGTGTCCCGCCTCAAGATTCAAACAGCCAATAATAGGGGGCTGTAGTCACATGTATGTAAGGTGAAAGGATGATTGAGTAATTGAATAAACCTGTGTAAGGGGGAACTCTTATGTGGTGTATGATTAGAGCAGCTGTGTGGGAGCAAGGTAATGGAGACTACAGGAAAAAAAAAAAAAAAAAAAAGGGGGCCAAAAATGACAGGTCAGTGGCACTGGCGGCGTTCTGTTGAGGATTAGGGCTGTATTTGAAAGAAACTCCTAATGTAGGATATAGTGCACGGGCCTACTGACCTGCTAAATAAGAGGAAGGAAACCTGTAGGTCACCTGGGGGTCCAATCCAAATTCTGTCTAACTTTTACCGTCTGAGACCAGAGGAGAGGTGTGTGTCTCTAAACCCTAGCCCCTGGTTTAGTCCTGGTTTAGTCCTGGTTTAGTCCTGGTTTGTCCTGGTTTAGTCCTGGTTTAGTCCTGGTTTGTCCTGGTTTTGTCCTGGTTTTGTCCTGGTTTTGTCCTGGTTTAGACCTGGTTTAGTCCTGGTTTAGTCCTGGTTTAGTCCTGGTTTGTCCTGGTTTGTCCTGGTTTTGTCCTGGTTTAGTCCTGGTTTAGTCCTGGTTTAGACCTGGTTTAGACCTGGTTTAGTCCTGGTTTAGTCCTGGTTTAGTCCTGGTTTAGACCTGGTTTAGACCTGGTTTAGTCCTGGTTTAGTCTTGGTTTAGTCCTGGTTTAGTCCTGGTTTAGTCCTGGTTTGTCCTGGTTTAGTCCTGGTTTAGTCCTGGTTTTGTCCTGGTTTGTCCTGGTTTAGTCCTGGTTTAGACCTGGTTTAGTCCTGGTTTAGTCTTGGTTTAGTCCTGGTTTAGACCTGGTTTAGTCCTGGTTTAGTCCTGGTTTAGTCCTGGTTTTGTCCTGGTTTTGTCCTGGTTTTGTCCTGGTTTAGTCCTGGTTTTGTCCTGGTTTGTCCTGGTTTAGTCCTGGTTTAGACCTGGTTTAGTCCTGGTTTAGTCTTGGTTTAGTCCTGGTTTAGACCTGGTTTAGTCCTGGTTTAGTCCTGGTTTAGTCCTGGTTTAGTCCTGGTTTTGTCCTGGTTTTGTCCTGGTTTAGTCCTGGTTTACCCTCCAGTGTGGCCTGTAGTCCGGTCACGGGCAGGCTCTCTCCGGTCTGGTCCCGGCTGTAGACTTTGACCCAGTAGGAGGTGAGAGGGGTGAGGTTTGGGAACACAGTGGTGACCTGGTTCTTCGAGAGCGACACAGTGACGTACAGAGTGTCTATGTCGTCCGCCCTTTGGATCTTAACCAGGAAAGACTGGAACTCTGTGGAGTTGACCTCCCAAGTGACCCTGAAGCTCCTCGGTCCGACCTCAGAGAAGGACAGGGCTGTGGGCGGGGCCAGGTCTGGAGAAGGAGAGGGAGACAAGTACCTGCAGTGATTTTTATTTTTGTTTTGATTTAGCTAGGAGCTAAATGCTGGTGGACCCGTTCTGTGTACTTTCACTGTCCACTGTGTGGCGCTGTAGTGCTGCCACATGTGAGTAATTGTCTCTTTAAAAGGGGAAAGAAAAGTAGCTCAAGATGCTGTAAGGTGCAGAGAAGTATTTAGATGTCAACAGGTCCTAAATAAACTCTTTTTCACATTTACACTGGACTCTTTCATGGTTTTAGAAGACCTTTTCTAAAACAGATTCTGTGCACCTTCAACCATAGTGGCTCCTGGTTTTGGGGAATATACCCACAAGGACAAAGTCTTAAAAAGTTTTAATCAGAATATGACTGATACTGAAAGTGCACCAGCTGCTTTTTCCAGAGACGTGCACTAAAAGGACCAAAGACACCTCAATAATAATGTTTACCCACTGACCTTCTGCTTCGTTAAAGGAAGAGCTCTGTGATATTTCCTCTTGCACTAAAATGAATTCCTCTAAGAGTCTACTTAACCTCCTTCTGGGAAAAGTGGTTTTGAGAAAGTGACAATACAACCATTCAATGAATCCAATCTGAAACTTGATAGAACATTAGACTTACACTGTTTCGGTTCGACCCAGTTGCAGATAAATGGAGACAGTATTTTAGTGACGTTGTGAAGATCATTAAAATCGTTAACCATGCGGACATGAGTTTTGGCCGGAGGGTTGGCGATGGCCTCCAGCTCTCGCCGATCTGCATTCTTCACTCCCACCGCGAAGATCTCCACGTCAGCGCTTCTCAGCTTCATGGCTGCTTCTCGAAAATTGTCGGAGGACTTCCCGTCGGTCACGAGGACCATGACTCGAGGGACGTTGGCTCTGGCTCCGCGGCTCGTCTGGAAGATCTTCTCTCGGACGTAGTCCAAGGCTTTGCCGGTGTTGGTGGAGCCGCCGCGGTACGGGAAGGTCCGCAGGGCTCTGACCACAGAGCCCAGGTCGTGGTGAGTGTTGAGGCTGAACTCGGTGTAAGAGTCCCGGCTGTACTGGACCAGGCCGATCTGGACTTTGTCGCTGCCGATTACAAAGACATGAACCAGAAACTCCAGAAAAGCTCGGATTTTGGCAAAGTTTTGAATACCAATGCTGTAAGATCCATCAACGAGGAGCACAACATCAGCTTTAATGTCAACTACAAGAGAACAGGCTGAAAAAGAGAAAGAGAACTGTCATTTTAACAGCATTTAATCCATCTCCAACTAAAACCTATTTATTTTCAGTTGGGCCTAAGGTTCAAAGGTCAGAGGCACTGCTGTAACAACGGGAGATGTTTTCTGGTTGTTTCTCCTCTAGACTCACCTGGTTTTTCGCCGAGGGTCTGGTTGGTTCTCGTCTGGACTTTGGTGCAGATCTGTTCGATGAGCATCAGATGTTGGTCCTGCATCGAGTTGAAAGAGTCCAGTATGTAAAGATGATCCTCCAATGGAGCCGACGCCATTAGCTTCATCTCATTCAAATCCGCACCAGCCACCCCTTCAACACAAACAAGACCAAAACCAGGTCTAACCCAGGTCTAACCCAGGTCTGAACCAGGTCTAAACCAGGACTCTTGTAGATGAGGTCTGTACCTATGACAAAGACCTGGACCCTCTTGGTCTTGAGCTGTTGGGCGTAAACCTCCACGTTGTCCTGGGACTCCCCGTCTGTGATCAGGACCAGGACTTTGTGGAAGTCCCTCCTTCCTCCAGACGCCTCCAGGAACGAGTTCCTCAGCACGAAGTCCAGGGCCAGACCTTCAGGAACCGAGCGAGAGGGGTTTAAAGACAGTCTTGAATGTGGTTTTAGTCTGATCAGACGAAATTAAAATTCTAAGACTAAGATCTTGCTGCAGATCCAGAGGTAAATGTCCAAAATGGACGTCTGCAGGTGACGCTCCTGAGGACAGGACGTCCCATTGTGCTAAACTCATCATGTCTGTGGCACCTCTGTGGGCGGGACTAAGCTGGAGAAGAAAGGAGGACTGACCCACTGAAGACCTTTCCTTTATCAACAAAGAACCTCCTAACGTCTTACTGTTGACCTCACGACGAGGCCCAGTGGTTAGGAACAGGAACCAGGAGCTACCATTTAACGGGTTTGGGGTTCAGCCCGAATGTGTAGATGCTAAATAGTATCTGTTGTGTGTGGACGCGACGCACTTTCCATTCGTTAACCGGTGGCTCGCTCTTGGAGCTTCTACTACAAACGTTTTTAAGACATTTGTTTGAAACATGAAGTTTTTAGTCTAAAAAGGCAACGAGGTTTGGTTTCTATTCAAATGAATTGTTGCGCAGCACTTTTAGTTATAGCTTTATTATTTTATAACTTTTGTTTATTGATTTGTTTGATAAATGACTCACTTTCTTAATCAACCTTTGTTCATGACTTGAATCGCGTTAATGAAAAATCAATAATCTATGGAATTGATTGAATATAATTTGAATGATAAATGCATGTTGTACATTGTATTAATGTGGGTTTATGCGTGCATTTATATAATAGACATAAAAAGGTGTGTTGGAAGACCCAGAGTTTTTGTTCTAGAGCGCCACCTCTGGCTATAGCGGTACTGCAGCCAGTGTTGTCTGTGCACGCTTGTACGAGCACGAGCAACACCTGAACTCTTCACACAGGTGTTTAGCATCAGTTTTGTGAAACAGAT
Organism: Neodontobutis hainanensis; assembly: GCA_024349245.1. Lineage (NCBI taxonomy): Eukaryota > Metazoa > Chordata > Actinopteri > Gobiiformes > Odontobutidae > Neodontobutis > Neodontobutis hainanensis. The sequence goes on from JALDNG010000036.1 coordinate 2,015,767, forward strand.
GATAATGGTCCATTATTTACAGCAGAACATGGTCTAGTCTCCTGTGTTCTGCTCCAGAGTCTGGGTTTAGTCCAGGTTTAGACTAAACTAACCCCTGAACCAAGCATGTATCTGTTGAAGCTCAGAGGAAACATTTCTAACAGCTCTGGTTTACAGCCTCTTACCTGTGGAAGTACCTCCAGAACTCTGTTGGATGGACTGGACCGTCTTTTTGAGTTCTGACAGGCTCATTCTGTTTTTCAGCTGGAGCTCGGTGTGTGCCGTGGAGCTGAACTGGACCACTCCCAGTCGGGTTTTATTCTCTCCAATCGGAAACGTCCTGGCTGTGGCCCAGATGAAGTCCAAGATTACCTTGAACGAGTGTGGCCTAATGCTCCCAGATCCGTCGATTACAAACACCAGGTCTACATTCGCCGAGCAGTCTGGGAAAAAAAAGAGTCTGTCGCTGTTGAACAGGTTTCAGTTGGATTTGAACAGGTTTAAGTTGGATTTTAAATTGAAATGCATCAGTGTGAACAGAGCCTTACCTGCCTCGGCCTGGGGCCCTGCACAGATTAAAAAATAAAAACAGAAATGATTTTAGAGCGAAAAAGAAAAGTCAGGTTTTTGTTGCTATAAATAAAGTTTTAGAAGCGATTTTTAAATTAATTTGAGATTTTTGAACGTGATTAGTATTATTACAGATTGTACACAGTCATATTTTTGAGCACGTTTTATTGTGGATTTTGTTTGTGGAGCTGAGGCAGTGGGAGCAGTGGGATTATGGAAATGTTTTTGGAGTGTTTACAGCGTCTCATTTACACGGATCATTTGTGGAATAACTCTCTTCATTAAACTAGCGTAAACAGTATCTGTAAGACTGGACATTCATCTTTGGAACAGAACACGTCTCATGCTCAAGCTAAAGCCTGGCTGCTAAAGGGTCACACAATGGACCTTATTGCCACTACAAAAGTAATGCTCCACTATTTTCAACAAAGAGTCTATGGAACACTTAAGTTATTGTCCCGGCAGGAAAGTGTTGGTTTCAATTGGATTTGAACAGGTTTTAGTTGCATATATACTCACTCACCGGCTGATTATTACACTTGTACACTATGTACACTTTGCTTTTCCGGGTTGGACCCTCTTTTTGCCTCAAAACTGCCTTTATTTTTTGTGGCATGGCTTTAACAAGGTGTTAAAAACAACACTCAGAAATCCCTGAGATGATTGTCTTTGTCACATGGCATTTCCATCCACACAACCTTCCCTCACTGGATATTTTCTCTTTTTCAGACCCTTCTCTGTGAACCCTGCAGATGGGTGTGGGTTTTGAAGTCCTCAGAGCAGCCCGTTCCACGCTCAGAGTCACTTAAATCCCCTTTCTTCTCCGTTCTGACGCTCGCTTTGAACTCCAGCGAGTCGTCACCAAACAAATGGACAGGTAAAACTAATAAAGTGGTTCCTGTCTGCTTCTCCAAACCGTGCACTGGAGGAAACACGATCGCTTCAAACGGATCTTTACTTGTTGAAGCTCAGAAAAAACATTTATGAAAAACTGAAACATCTAATCATCAGTTTAATCAGAAAGAGATGTTGCAATATTCAGCTTCCACAAAAACAGGTCTAAAACAGGTCTAAACCAGGTCTAAATCAGGTCTAAACCTGGTCTAAACCAGGTCTAAACCAGGTCTAAACCAGGTCTAAACCTGGTCTAAACCAGGTCTAAACCAGGTCTAAACTGGGTCTAAACTGGGACTAAACCAGGTCTAAACCAGGTCTAAACTGGGTCTAAACTGGGACTAAACCAGGACTAAACCAGGTCTAAACCTGGTCTAAACTGGGTCTAAACTGGGTCTAAACCAGATCTAAACCAGGTCTAAACCTGGCCTTAACTGGGACTAAACCAGGTCTAAACTGGGTCTAAACCTGGCCTTAACTGGGACTAAACCAGGTCTAAATCTGGTCTAAACCAGGACTAAACCAGGACAAACTGGGTCTAAACCAGGTCTAAACCAGGTCTAAACCAGGTCTAAACCAGGTCTAAACCAGGTCTAAACCAGGTCTAAATCTGGTCTAAACCAGGACTAAACCAGGACTAAACTGGGACTAAACTAGGACTAAACCAGGTCTAAACCTGGTCTCAACTGGGTCTAAACTGGGTCTAAACCAGATCTAAACCAGGTCTAAACCTGGCCTTAACTGGGACTAAACCAGGTCTAAACTGGGTCTAAACCAGGCCCTAACTGGGACTAAACCAGGACTAAACCAGGTCTAAATCAGGTCTAAACCAGGACTAAACCAGGTCTAAACCAGGCCCTAACTGGGACTAAACCAGGACTAAACCAGGTCTAAATCAGGTCTAAACCAGGTCTAAACCAGGTCTAAACCAGGTCTAAACCAGGTCTAAACCAGGTCTAAATCAGGTCTAAACCAGGTCTAAACCGGGTCTAAACCGGGTCTAAACCAGGTCTAATCATAAATAAAAATTGTTTTAAAAATATAAATATATATTGACCTGAGCTGCAGAGGAACAGAACTAAGACCAGACTTTGGAGATCCATGTTCAGCCTTGAACTGGACTAGCCCAGGACTAACCAGAGTGAGCTCTTAAGAAGCCCGATCTAGATTAAAATAGGTCTAACCCAGGACTAGATCTGGTCTTATCTGAGCTGTTTCCTGTGACGTTATAAAAACACTGTAAACTGTAAAACCATCAGAAAGAGATGTTGCAATATTCATCTTTCACAAAAACAGTCTACCATATTTAAAACTCATTTAGTCCTGTTTTAGTCCTGTTTTAGTCCTGGTTTTGACCTGGTTTTGACCTGGTTTTGACCTGGTTTTGACCTGGTTTTGATTTGGTTTAGACTTGGTTTTGACTTGGTTTTGACCTGTCCCAGTAATGTTTCTCCAGCAGAGGGCAGTAGAAGACCTCCTCAGAGACAGACCTGAAGCAGTCTGTCCTGCGCATGCTCAGTTCGACCTTTCACTACAGTCTGAGACACCATGGTGAGTTCTGATCTTCATTTGGTATTTGTTTAGACCCGGTTTAGACCCGGTTTAGAACTGGTTTAGACCCGGTTTAGACCGGTTTAGAACTGGTTTAGACCTGGTTTAGACCTGGTCTAAACCAGGTCTAAACCAGGTCTAAACTGGGTCTAAACTGGGACTAAACCAGGACTAAACCAGGTCTAAACCTGGCCTTAACTGGGACTAAACCAGGTCTAAACTGGGTCTAAACCTGGCCTTAACTGGGACTAAACCAGGTCTAAATCTGGTCTAAACCAGGACTAAACCAGGACTAAACCAGGACTAAACTGGGTCTAAACCAGGTCTAAACCAGGTCTAAACCAGGTCTAAACCAGGTCTAAACCAGGTCTAAACTTGGTCTAAACTGGGACTAAACCAGGACTAAACCAGGTCTAAACCTGGTCTAAACTGGGTCTAAACTGGGTCTAAACCAGATCTAAACCAGGTCTAAACCTGGCCTTAACTGGGACTAAACCAGGTCTAAACTGGGTCTAAACCAGGCCCTAACTGGGACTAAACCAGGACTAAACCAGGTCTAAATCAGGTCTAAACCAGGACTAAACCAGGTCTAAACCAGGCCCTAACTGGGACTAAATCAGGACTAAATCAGGTCTAAACCAGGTCTAAACCAGGTCTAAACCAGGTCTAAACCAGGTCTAAATCAGGTCTAAACCAGGTCTAAACCAGGTCTAAACCGGGTCTAAACCAGGTCTAAACCAGGTCTAAACCGGGTCTAAACCGGGTCTAAACCAGGTCTAAACCAGGACTAAACCGGGTCTAAACCGGGTCTAAACCAGGTCTAATCATAAATAAAAATTGTTTTAAAAATATAAATATATATTGACCTGAGCTGCAGAGGAACAGAACTAAGACCAGACTTTGGAGATCCATGTTCAGCCTTGAACTGGACTAGCCCAGGACTAACCAGAGTGAGCTCTTAAAAAGCCCGATCTAGATTAAAATAGGTCTAACCCAGGACTAGATCTGGTCTTATCTGAGCTGTTTCCTGTGGCTTTATCAAAACACTGTAATCTGTAAAACCATCAGAAAGAGATGTTGCAATATTCATCTTTCACAAAAACAGTCTACCATATTTAAAACTCATTTAGTCCTGTTTTAGTCCTGTTTTAGTCCTGGTTTTGACCTGGTTTTGACCTGGTTTTGACCTGGTTTTGATTTGGTTTAGACTTGGTTTTGACTTGGTTTTGACCTGTCCCAGTAATGTTTCTCCAGCAGAGGGCAGTAGAAGACCTCCTCAGAGACAGACCTGAAGCAGTCTGTCCTGCGCATGCTCAGTTCGACCTTTCACTACAGTCTGAGACACCATGGTGAGTTCTGATCTTCATTTGGTATTTGTTTAGACCCGGTTTAGACCCGGTTTAGACCCGGTTTAGACCCGGTTTAGACACGGTTTAGACACGGTTTAGACCCGGTTAAGACCCGGTTTAGACACGGTTTAGAACTGGTTTAGACCCAGTTTAGACCCGGTTTAGAACTGGTTTAGACCTGGTTTAGACACGGTTTAGAACTGGTTTAGACCCAGTTTAGACACGGTTTAGACCTGGTTTTGACATGGCTTAGACACGGTTTACTCCTGGTTTAGTCCTAGTTTAGACCTGGTTTTGACATGGCTTAGACTTGGTTTAGACCTGGTTTTGACATGGCTTAGACACGGTTTACTCCTGGTTTAGTCCTAGTTTAGACCTGGTTTTTACATGGCTTAGACCTGGTTTAGAAACGGTTTAGAACTGGTTTAGACCCAGTTTAGACTTGGTTTAGACCTGGTTTTGACATGGCTTAGACACGGTTTACTCCTGGTTTAGTCCTAGTTTAGACCTGGTTTTGACATGGCTTAGACCTGGTTTAGACATGGTTTAGAACTGGTTTAGACACAGTTTAGACCTGGTTTAGACACGGTTTACTCCTGGTTTAGTCCTACTTTAGACCTGTTTTTTACATGGCTTAGACCTGGTTTAGACATGGTTTAGAACTGGTTTAGACACGGTTTAGACCTGGTTTTGACATGGCCTAGACCCGGTTTAGACCTGGTCCAGTAATGTTTCAGAGACAGGCCTGCAACAGTCAAAGGTCGATCTGATCTGAGCATGCTCAGTTCGACCTTTCACTACAGTCCGTAAACTCAGAGACATGGTGAGTTCTGATTTTCATTTGGTATTTGTTTAGACTTGGTTTAGACCCAGCTTAGTCCTGGTTTGGACCTGAGTTAGTCCTGGCTTAGTCTTGTCTTAGACCCGGCTTATTCCTGGTTTAGTCCTGGTTTAGACTTTGCTTAGACCTGGTTTAGACTTGACTTAGTCTTGTGTTTAAAAGTCATCATTGTCCATTCCTGAGAAAGGGTTAGGCTTTGAACAGGATTTGATCTGTTTTTGTCTGGGTTTTATTGCATCCCAGGTAAGTTTTTTTGCAGTTTAGTCCTGTTTTAGTCCAGGTCTAGTTGTATTTAACCCATGTCATGCAACATTTTCCCAGAATGCAGTGGGCTCGACAATGCGGGTCTATGCGGTCCGGTTCGGTCCTGGTTCAGAGCTGGTCTCGTCTCTGAAGGACTTTGTGAAGCAGAACGGACTCAGGGCTCCCTTCATCATCACCTGCGTTGGGAGCGTTACCGCGGCAACGCTGAGGCTGGCCAACGCCACGGCAACCAACACCAATGAGGTAATGAGGCGCCACCGCAACAAGGACTGGACCAGGACTAGACTAGGCTTAGACCAGGACTGAACTATAAAGTCCTGGTCTCTCTCAGCTCTCGGTCCTGTTCCAGGTCCTGGTCTCTCTCAGATCTCGGTCCTGTTCCAGGTCCTGGACTCTCTCAGCTCTCGGTCTTGGTCTCTCTCAGTTCTCGGTCTTGTTCCAGGTCCTGGTCTCTCTCAGCTCTCGGTCTTGGTCTCTCTCAGCTCTCGGTCTTGTTCCAGGTCTTGGTCTCTCTCAGCTCTCAGTCTTGTTCCAGGTCTTGGTCTCTCTCAGCTCTCGGTCTTGTTCCAGGTCTTGGTCTCTCTCAGCTCTCGGTCTTGTTCCAGGTCCTGGTCTCTCTCAGCTCTCGGTCTTGGTCTCTCTCAGCTCTCGGGTCTTGTTCCAGGTCCTGGTCTCTCTCAGCTCTCGGTCCTGGTCTCTCTCAGCTCTCGGTCCTGTTCCAGGTCCTGGTCTCTCTCAGCTCTCGGTCCTGTTCCAGGTCCTGGTCTCTCTCAGCTCTCGGTCCTGGTCTCTCTCAGCTCTCGGTCCTGTTCCAGGTCCTGGTCTCTCTCAGCTCTCGGTCCTAGTCTCTCTCAGCTCTCGGTCTTGTTCCAGGTCCTGGTCTCTCTCAGCTCTCGGTCCTGGTCTCTCTCAGCTCTCGGTCCTGGTCTCTCTCAGATCTCGGTCTTGTTCCAGGTCCTGGACTTGCGGGGCCGGTTCGAGGTGGTGTCTCTGGTCGGAACGTTGAACCCCGAGGCCCACCTTCACATCAGTCTGTCGGACGCTGAGGGCCAGACTCTGGGGGGCCACGTCCTCGGGGGCCTCCAGGTCTTCACCACCGCTGAGGTCATCATCGGAGACGCTGTGGACCTGGACTTCACCCGAGAACTGGACCCGAAGACAGGGTTCCCAGAACTGGTGGTCCAACCCCGGTGCAAGGACTAGGACTAGACTGGACTAAAAGGACAAGACTGGAGTAGATAAGGATTTAGTTAGGACTAGATTTAATTAGATTAAAAACCCAACAGGACCAGGACTGGACTAGGATTAAACCAGGACTAGGCTGGACTAAGGACAAACCAGTATCCTAGGTCCACAACTAAAACTAGACTAAAACAGGACTAACCTTCGTCTAAAGAAAAATAACCCGTCAAACCAGGTCTAAACCAGGACTGAACCGGGTCTAAACCACGCCTAAACCATGTCTAAACCAGGTCTAAACCAGGTCTAAATCAGGACTAGATCTGGTCTTATCTGAGCTGTTTCCTGTGACGTAAAAAAAACACTGTAATCTGTAAAACCATCAGAAAGAGATGTTGCAATATTCAGCTTTCACAAAAACAGGAATTTTATTTAAAACTTGTTTAACCCTGGTTCAGACCTGGTCCAGACCTGGTTCAGACCTGGTCTAGACCTGGTTCAGACCTGGTTCTGACCATTGATTGTTTATAAAGTGGATATAATCCGCCCATTGGTCCCCTATTCACTGATATTGTCGTTACGATTCGGCAATAAAATGGCGTTACATCCGGACTTCCGCTTTTGGAGCCTGCCCTCTGGTGGACGGGGTTATAGTGCTGTATTTTGCCGTATGGCGGCGCCCTTTACGTGACGACCATTTAGGAGGTTTCTTGGGAGACGCTTGGTTTAGACCTGGTTTTGACCTGGCCAGTAATGTTTCTCCAGCAGAGGGCAGTAGCAGACCACTTATTAACACTCCTCCTTCTGAGCATGCTCAGTTCGACCTTTCACTACAGCCTGTAAACCCAGAGTTCTAAACTTCAGTTTGGAGTAGTCTAGTTATATTAGCGAGTCCCCTGAGCCCGGCGAGTCCCCTGAGCCCGGCGAGTCCCCTGAGCCCGGCGAGTCCCCTGAGCCCGGCGAGTCCCCTGAGCCCGGCGAGTCCCCTGAGCCCTGCGAGTCCCCTGAGCCCGGCGAGTCCCCCCTGAGCCCGGTGAGTTTTGGGGTGGGCTCTGGTCTAATAGATGTTAAATATCTGTTAATAGCTGTTAAACTGCGGAGCGGCCCCGGGGCCTTTCAGAGACGATCGCACACAAAGCACTAACAGCTGAAGGATTAGCGCCACGTGGCTCGACGACGGCCCCCACAAAGAGGAAACACACCAGCAGAGGGGGCCCTGGTTAGAGAGGGTCTGAAAGGGATCTGGCATTAGACCTAGTTTAGTTTAAGCTCATCCACAAATCCGCTCAGAGTTTTTGTTGAGGACGCAGTATGAAGGCCCCTCAGCGATGGTGGTCCGTGGCCCCTGAAGTCCTCCTGAAGCCTGTGATGCACTGTTTCTCTTGGGTGACATCTTGGGTTAAAACAATAAAACATAAAGAAAGTTAAACATTTTTTGATAGGCCAGTTATTTTTTCAATATAAAGAACAGAAAATCTTTAAACTCTGTTCCTGCTCAGTTAATCTTCATCAGACTAAATCAGATTTTACTGAGACTTCAAGATGCTGCATTTTTTTAAATTTAAGATTTTCATTTTAAATTGACATCCCAGTCCCAGTTTCTTATGTTCTGCTGTTTTAAGATGATTCACAGGATTATTTTTCCTCAAAAAAAGTGATTGTATGACTTTTACCAAAAAATAAAAGTTTTGTTTTTTCTGCCTGTAATTCTCATGACTTCAAGTTCTAAACACAATTATTTTTATTTTATTCCAACCCAGTTTCATATATTGTGGTTTATTAAAAGTACAAACAGCTTTATTAATAAAACTTACACATCCCCAACAAACCCGCGATACCAGCAGTTTTTGTGGGGCTAAAAACATTACAAACAATAGGTTTCATCATTTACAGTTTGGAAAAGAGATTGTCTGAAATGTAATATTTTTGTAATAATGGGATTGTTTTTGTAAATGACACTGAATAAATGTGATTAAATATAATCTGACAGAAACCTTCCTAATATCCTTAAATGAAAAACACAGCACATGCTCGACAGTTATTCTGACTTTGTGTAAAAACTCACTTGTTTAGCTCGAACTTTACTTCCAGTCTGCAAGGAAACTATTTCAAAGTCTTAAACTAACCCGAGACACTGATGTGAGAGAAACCTTAATAGAATTGGTCATTAAACGAAAAACAAGCGCCGACTGCAGCCGTTTGGACGAATCCTGGGGCTTTCTGCCGGTTTGTGTCGTATTAGAATAAAAGTGTTTGAAGAAAATTCACCCAACTTCAACAAAGAGTTGTCTCAGCAGCAGTGAGAGCAACAACACTGAATTTAAACTGAGCAAATGTCCAAAGGAAGATAAAGAGCTAAATGAAATGCTATTATAATTGACCGTTTAGTGAATAACAAGCCACAGTAGAATTTAAAACAGCTCCATGTTTGTCAGAAAACTCCTAAAGACCTTTGTGAGCAGTGAGAGCGCTGTTGTGCGGCACTGATCAGCGCAGGACCCGGCCCCACGCTGAGACATTCAAACACGCCTCAGAGCCATTAGCCGCGGCCCTTTGGCTCCGACATGAAAGGCTCCCCGGGGGGGCCCCAAAACGACTGGACAGGGCTCGTTAGAAGTGAAGCAAAGAGGTGGGCGGCTTTGGGACGTGACGCGGATCATTACGGGCCTCACACAAAACCAGAGACGTCGGGAAGAGAAGTCACTAACGAGAACGAGCGAGGCTCCTCAGACACAGACTGCTGCAGGAGAGACTCACCTGAGAGCCACAGTGGTCCGGATCTAACACGTCCCTTCCTCCGGCACTGGAAAGGGCCAAAACTACACTGAAGAAGACACGTTATCAACAGTTCATCATCAACAAGAACAGTTACAGGACCTTTCATTTCATTTAGAATCATATAAAGTACAAAAGATCAAGTTTAGAGAGTCAAAACTCAAACTACAGAAGCTTTAGAGGGTCAGAACTCAAACTACAGCAGCTTTAGAGGGTCACAACTCAAACTACAGTAGCTTTAGAGGGTCAGAACTCAAACTACAGCAGCTTTAGAGGGTCATAACTCAAACTACAGCAGCTTTAGAGGGTCAGAACTCAAACTACAGCAGCTTTAGAGGGTCAGAACTCAAACTACAGCAGCTTTAGAGGGTCACAACTCAAACTACAGCAGCTTTAGAGGGTCAGAACTCAAACTACAGCAGCTTTAGAGGGTCAGAACTCAAACTACAGCAGCTTTAGAGGGTCAGAACTCAAACTACAGCAGCTTTAGAGGGTCACAACTCAAACTACAGCAGCTTTAGAGGGTCAGAACTCAAACTACAGCAGCTTTAGAGGGTCACAACTCAAACTACAGTAGCTTTAGAGGGTCAGAACTCAAACTACAGCAGCTTTAGAGGGTCACAACTCAAACTACAGTAGCTTTAGAGGGTCACAACTCAAACTACAGCAGCTTTAGAGGGTCATAACTCAAACTACAGCAGCTTTAGAGGGTCAGAACTCAAACTACAGCAGCTTTAGAGGGTCACAACTCAAACTACAGCAGCTTTAGAGGGTCAGAACTCAAACTACAGCAGCTTTAGAGGGTCAGAACTCAAACTACAGCAGCTTTAGAGGGTCAGAGCACAAACTACTGCAGCTTTAGAGAGTCAAAACTCAAACTACAGCAGCTTTAGAGGGACAGAACTCAAACTACAGCAGCTTTAGAGGGACATAACTCAAACTACAGCAGCTTTAGAGGGTCACAACTCAAACTACAGCAGCTTTAGAGGGTCACAACTCAAACTACAGCAGCTTTAGAGGGTCAGAACTCAAACTACAGCAGCTTTAGAGGGTCACAACTCAAACTACAGTAGCTTTAGAGGGTCAGAACTCAAACTACAGCAGCTTTAGAGGGTCACAACTCAAACTACAGTAGCTTTAGAGGGTCACAACTCAAACTACAGCAGCTTTAGAGGGTCATAACTCAAACTACAGCAGCTTTAGAGGGTCAGAACTCAAACTACAGCAGCTTTAGAGGGTCACAACTCAAACTACAGCAGCTTTAGAGGGTCAGAACTCAAACTACAGCAGCTTTAGAGGGTCAGAACTCAAACTACAGCAGCTTTAGAGGGTCAGAGCACAAACTACTGCAGCTTTAGAGAGTCAAAACTCAAACTACAGCAGCTTTAGAGGGACAGAACTCAAACTACAGCAGCTTTAGAGGGACATAACTCAAACTACAGCAGCTTTAGAGGGTCACAACTCAAACTACAGGAGCTTTAAGAGGGTCAGAACTCAAACTACAGCTGCTTTAGAGGGTCAGAACTCAAACTACAGCAGCTTTAGAGGGTCAGAACTCAAACTACAGTAGCTTTAGAGGGTCAGAGCACAAACTACTGCAGCTTTAGAGAGTCAAAACTCAAACTACAGCAGCTTTAGAGGGACATAACTCAAACTACAGCAGCTTTAGAGGGTCAGAATTCCAACTACAGCAGCTTTAGAGGGTCAGAACTCAAACTACAGCAGCTTTAGAGAGTCAGAACTCAAACTACAGCAGCTTTAGAGGGTCAGAACTCAAACTACAGTAGCTTTAGAGGGTCAGAGCACAATCTACTGCAGCTTTAGAGAGTCAAAACTCAAACTACAGCAGCTTTAGAGGGTCAGAACTCAAACTACAGCAGCTTTAGAGGGTCAGAGCACAAACTACTGCAGCTTTAGAGAGTCAAAACTCAAACTACAGCAGCTTTAGAGGGACAGAACTCAAACTACAGCAGCTTTAGAGGGACATAACTCAAACTACAGCAGCTTTAGAGGGTCACAACTCAAACTACAGGAGCTTTAAGAGGGTCAGAACTCAAACTACAGCTGCTTTAGAGGGTCAGAACTCAAACTACAGCAGCTTTAGAGAGTCAGAACTCAAACTACAGTAGCTTTAGAGGGTCAGAGCACAAACTACTGCAGCTTTAGAGAGTCAAAACTCAAACTACAGCAGCTTTAGAGGGACATAACTCAAACTACAGCAGCTTTAGAGGGTCAGAATTCCAACTACAGCAGCTTTAGAGGGTCAGAACTCAAACTACAGCAGCTTTAGAGAGTCAGAACTCAAACTACAGCAGCTTTAGAGGGTCAGAACTCAAACTACAGTAGCTTTAGAGGGTCAGAGCACAATCTACTGCAGCTTTAGAGAGTCAAAACTCAAACTACAGCAGCTTTAGAGGGACATAACTCAAACTACAGCAGCTTTAGAGGGTCAGAATTCCAACTACAGCAGCTTTAGAGGGTCAGAACTCAAACTACAGCAGCTTTAGAGAGTCAGAACTCAAACTACAGCAGCTTTGTTCAGTTTTATCAATTGTCTTTAGTTACTTGTTAAATTTTTGGGGCATTTTATTGAAAACTCCTCCAAATGTCAACATTGAAACAGTGATGTGCTGTTTTAGTGTATATTATGTCATATAACATAAACTATAATCTACATAAACTCCTCTGTGAATCTCTTTATTTATTTTTTGGTTTATTCAAAATGAGCAAAAGCCACTTGAGGAGGGAATATATCTAAATGTCTTTGTGAGAGCAGACTTCTTTACTCTGAACTAAAAGAATCAGACAAAGAGATAACGCAGCCAAGATTGTTAACTTGTTCCATTGTTATAAGAAAACCTAATTAAATGTGCCGTTTAATGTCAGAATAACACTTAAAATTGTCAAATAGCCTTTTGAAGTATTGATTTTCTTCCTCAGTAACTGATCAGTGATAGAGCTTTAAAGCTGAAAGCTTCTCAAAAGAGAAAACCTGTCTTTACGGAGGTCTCAGGTTTAAAAAGTTGCGGAGTATTTTCAGATTTGTGTGAGACGCTGCTTTAGTGTCCTCTGCTGCTGAGATGAAAGCCGTCTGTGTGAACTCTGTCTGTGGGATGGAGCTGGCGTCTCGCAGCATGAGTCCTGCTGCACAGACTTTAATGAACCACCAACAGCTCTTCTGCCACAGCTCTCTGTAAAACAAGCTGCACATCCAACAGCCTCCGAGTCTTGGGAGAAAAGAAAGGGCTTTTATGTTTTAAATGTGGATGATTTTTAATACCATGCTCAGTTTAGCCCTAAATATGGTTTTAATGCAGCACTTATTTCTGTTTAATGAGCTTTGACATAACACCTCATATGAACCGGATTTGAACAGGTTTTGATGGATTTGAACAGGTTTTAGTAGTATTTAAACAGGTTTTAGATGGATTTGAACAGGTTTTTGTTGGATTTGAACAGGTTTTTGTTGGATTGTAACAGGTTTTAGATGGTTTTGAACAGGTTTTAGATGGATTTGAACAGGTTTTAGATAGATTTGAACAGAATTTGTTTGGATTGTAACAGGTTTTAGATGGTTTTGAACAGGTTTTATATGGATTTGAACAGGTTTTAGATAGATTTGAACAGGATTTGTTTGGATTGTAACAGGTTTTAGATGGTTTTGAACAGGTTTTAGATGGATTTGAACAGGTTTTAGATAGATTTGAACAGGATTTGTTTGGATTGTAACAGGTTTTAGATGGTTTTGAACAGGTTTTAGATGGATTTGAACAGGTTTTAGATAGATTTGAACAGGATTTGTTTGGATTGTAACAGGTTTTAGATGGTTTTGAACAGGTTTTAGATGGATTTGAACAGGTTTTAGATAGATTTGAACAGGATTTGTTTGGATTGTAACAGGTTTTAGATGAATTTGAACAGGTTATAGGTTATTGAAAAGGTTTTAGTCGGGTTTTAATGTGAGTTTTTGCCTACGTTCTTCATTAAAGAGTCTTCTTCTCCACCAGGGGGCAGTGTTTATCTATGAATTAAAAAGTTTCAGAAGCGCTTTTCACTTTCCATTGTTGATACCCCAGTCTTTCTTCTGTCGGGCTGAAAACAAGCAGTGATGAAGGGATTAGAAGTAAATAAGATAAGATAACAGATAAGAGCTGTTTTTGATCAGAAGCAGATCTAATGTGGACTCAGCAGGACAAAGGTAAAGAGCAGCTGTAAACCGAGTTGAACTGAAAAGGACAGACAGAAATGTGAGATCTGAAGTGTGCTGTCATTTTTACTGACATCCAAGGTTCAGTGACTGAAAACTGGGAAATGTTCTGGACTGAAGCGCTTTGCGTTTAATTGGCGTCAGTCAAAGCTGCCACTTCACAGAGAACCTTATCTGACCATTTACCTCACGTCCCCGACTCACTCCTGACACATTTAATCAGAAGTCTTAAGATCTAAAGTGTCTCAACCTGAGAAGGTACTTAGTCCTGGTCCTGGTCTCTTTAACACTGAACACCAGCGATGAGAGAAAGAAAGTTAAATTCCGAGTTTATTGTAAGGACATTTTGTCATCTTTATTTTACAGATAGAATATCTCTATTCCAAAAAATATTTCCCTACAGGCATGTTGCATCAAAAATGTGTAAATGAATTGTTGTAGGGACTGTGTGTGTGTCACCGATTACTGACATGTTTTTCAAAGCTACTGTGTCGACTGTTGCTCTAAGAAACAATCGACACTGGTCTCTGGTGAACTTAGAAGCATACATTTATTTTCAGCAGCGGTGAGTGTCTATAAATTGTTTGATACAAGAAGGCAATTACACAAACAGAACCTGAGCCTAACGTGTCTTATATAACCTCTGTTTATGCATGATTTTAAAAGTTATTATAAGGTTTGCTTAATTCCCCAATTTCAGAATTTAAACTGTTGGGATATTGACACCACTCTACGGTATAGGATCCAGACTTTACTGTTGGAGAGACAATGGAGAGTCAGGTTGGGCAGCCTTTCCTTATGACCTCCGACCCTCAGGACAGGTGCCCCCCAGGGTTGTGTCCTTTCACCCTGGCCGTTCTCTTTCTACACCAGTAACCCTGAAATTCCACCCTCAGTCTCCAGCCTCAACTACGCAGGTGACACAACAATAACTGCACCCATCAGCAGCAACAACGAGGAACAGTACTGTGAGCAGGAACAACCCTCTACAGCTGAGCACAGCAAAAACACAGAAACTGATATCTGACTTCTCCTGCAATCCTACTCCCAAATCCCCCATCTTCAGCTCATTGTACCCCATCACAGACTCTATAATGTCCTGGACATCAGCAACACACTCAAATGGAAATTGCACTCGGACCAGATCTACAAAAAAGCCAATAAAAGAGTGTTCTGCCTCAGACAACTCACACATGAAAATCTATTCCAAGTCTATACAGCCATAATCGAAAACATAACTCACTTCCCGATTATAGTCTAGTTTGGCCATGTGGACTCTCATTCCGCGCACATCTACTGCGCATAGTGACAAAGAGGATTATTTTTTTACTTTTTTTGAGGGATTCTTGGGCCTCAAACGTGCTCACCCACAAACCCCTGCAGTACCCGTGGATTACACCGTTTAACTCCATGTCGCTGTGGGCTCGGGCCGCTCTCCGAACCCTTCCGGAAACAGCCGAAGTGGAGCCGGAGCTCGTTTACAATTGGCCCGCGGCGTGTAGCGGAAACACTGCTGCTGCACTGCCTCCAATCGTACTCCGTCACTCGTGTTTTTACCTTCATGTTTTAGCCTTTGCCCAAAAGTTTGTATTTTATAAAGTTATCGACCAGCAGAGCTTTAGCCGGAGATGGGAGTCCCGGCGTTTTTTCGTTGGCTCAGCCGAAAATACCCGTCTATTATTGTGCACTGTGTGGAAGAGAAGGTAACTGTTAGCCGTTAGCAACCGTTAGCGGCCGTTAGCAAACAACCGTTAGCCGCGAGATTCTGGCAGTTTTATCCTAAACACAGCATTTCGACCAATTTGTCTTCATTTCTAAATGCGCACGTTTAATGTACTGTTTGTCGTTTTAAATATTTTTGTTTATTAGTCTTTTTACCTTTTCATTACGATTTCGTTGACGTACTTTGCCTGCATTTGTTTTGGTCGTAATAATGCGTTAAAAATAATCTAATTCTGGTAGTAAAGCTTCCGTTTACTGAGTAAAAATAAGGAAAAGACTGATTAAATTGATGTAGTCTCAAAAGATTGGAATAGAAAGTTTATTTAACCAAACAGACTACTATCTTTGGTGTTTATTTGGCTTTAAGCTGAAAATAAAAAAGCCCCAAATATGTTGTCTGAACGCTTGGTCTGTCTCGAAAGACCAAGTTACCTTTTTAAATATGTACTTTGAGACCAGTTTATTTTGAAGAGACGCCTAAAAAGATGCAAAAGTGCATATAAGAGTCTTAATTACACATCAAATGAATATTTAGGCTAAAGACTTGAAGAGTGATTCTTAATGCAGTATTTGGAGTGTCCACCACTGTTTTGTCAGGAGGAGCTTGTAAAACTCTGATGCATTCTTGTAAAAAAGGCCTAAAGATAATGTACAGAACACGTCACGTCTTTTCTTTGAGTTGCAGTTGACTACAGTCCCTTTGGAAGGTGGAGGAAATATTGTCATGAATTATTCTTGTGTTAAAGGGATTTTGTGGGTTTGCGTTCTCAGGGAAAGGAGTGCAATGGCGTCCGTATTCCTGTCGACACAACCAAACCCAACCCCAACGAGGTGGAGTTTGATAACTTATACCTGGACATGAACGGAATCATCCACCCCTGCACCCACCCAGAGGACAAGTAAGACCCCTACACGCCACACAGCGCTTTAAACGGGTTTCAGATGGATTTGAAGTGGTTTAAGATGGATTTGAGCAGGCTTTAAACCAGATATACAGGCTCAAAACTAGTTTATTCTGAAAATAAATCCTGTGACGGTTTTGGAGGGAAATATTATAGATACTGTTTATGCAGGTGATCCATTTTGATCAATCCTTTTTCAGTCACAGCAACTCATTTCTACTTTTATTTATTTCCCTCAGACCGGCTCCGAAAAATGAAGATGAGATGATGGTGGCCATCTTTGAGTACATCGACCGTCTGTTCAACATCGTGAGACCCAGACGAGTGCTTTACATGGCCATCGATGGAGTGGTAAAGCTATTCCTCACGTTGTAGATCAAGACAGGACAAAAAATACAGGAGATGAGCAAGAATTTATTTATTTCTGTCATTTTTCATTCCAAATTAAACCCAGCTTAAATTTGAACTCTAATATTGAATGAGACCTTATGCATTCCAATGTTTTCCTCTGGGTGGCAGTAGCTCAGTGGGTAGAGCAGTCGTCTTTCAACCCGAAGGTAGTCGGTTCGATTCCCACTCTCCCCACAGTTCATACTGTCATTGTGTCCTTGGGCAAGACACTTAACCCACCTTGCCTCCAGTGAATGTAACACTGGTAATTACTGTAGAACAATGTAAGTCGCTTTGGATAAAAGTGTCAGCTAAATGAATAAATGTAATGTAATGTAAAATGGATATTAAGATTTAAATGTACTTGTGATAGTTGAACTAAAAGTTAAGAATGCAGTAAAAAAATCTCTGAATTTTATTTCTTTATTTGTGGCATTATAATTTGGTCTACATTAGAAAAAGGAATCACTAATGTTTATGTGTTTTTAAGTTTGAGCCTGGTGCCTTTGTCTCTGATGCCTTAAATCTGTCTAAATTCTTTTGTGAAAACGTCTGTAGGCCCCTCGAGCAAAGATGAACCAGCAGAGGTCGAGACGGTTCAGAGCCTCTAAAGAAGGAGTGGAGCTGGTCGAAGAGAAGGAGCGAATGAGAGAAGAGGTCATCCAGAACGGTGAGCGCTGCCTGGGTCTTAAACGCCAACCTGTTTTTAATCCTAACCTTGTACGTTCTGTTAAAGCCAACTACACCCACGTCAACTCTGTCCAGACTTATTTAGAGTAATTTAAAATCTGTTTAAACATGTTAACGTCTCCTTCAAATATGTTTATGCTGGTTGTGCAGAGTTGTTGAGTCCAAAGAGAAAATGTTACATTATTGATTTTAGTTTAATCCAAATGTAATGTCTTCTTTATTTCCAGGTGGTTATCTTCCTCCAGACGAGATCAAGGAGAGGTTTGACAGTAACTGCATTACTCCAGTAAGACGCATTAAACTTGAACATGAGACTCCAACACTTTTGATCTGAGAGCTAAATGATGTTTGTGTGAATGTCCAGGGCACAGAGTTCATGGATAATTTGGCCCGTTGTCTTCGTTACTACGTCGCAGACCGACTCAGCAATGACCCGGGATGGAAGAACATCACTGTGAGTCTTTGCTAGAGATTATTTATTTTAGACTTTAGTAACTGTGTGGACATGCCTCGTCACTGCACGAGCAAAGTTCACAGCTGGTTTATGGCACATTTTCATCTTTTGTTGCTTCCTAAAAAGTAAAACAGAAATGATTTTCTTTAACCAGTTAAGGATTATTTTGTCATGACCCCTAGTATATTTATTTATCTTTTTTGTGTTATTATAGTCAAATTTAGTAAAGTATTGTAAGTTTCTTGTGATTGACATTTGCAGTGTTAAGCAGTATTACCTCCTTTATCTCTAATGTGTGTGCAGGTTATTCTCTCAGACGCCAGTGTTCCAGGTGAAGGTGAACACAAGATCATGGACTACATCAGGAGACAGAGAGGTACTGCTGTTTACTCTTTAGAAAACTCCAACAAACAGCAATGGTTTATTAATAAAACGTTTCTCTTGTTGTTACAGCTCAACCAAACCACGACCCTAACACTCACCACTGTCTCTGTGGAGCTGACGGTAAGTCTTGAGTTCTGTCCCTCTAAAGCTGCTGTAGTTTGAGTTATGATCCTCTAAAGCTGCTGTATTTTTAGTTTTGTCCCTCTAAAGCTGCTGTAGTTTGAGTTCTGACCCTCTAAAACTGCTGTAGTTTGAGTTCTAACCCTCTAAAGCTGAAGTAGTTTGAGTTCTGACTCTCTAAAGCTGCTGTAGTTTGAGTTCTGACCCTCTAAAGCTGCTGTAGTTTGAGTTGTGACCCTCTAAAGCTTCTGTAGTTTGAGTTGTGACCCTCTAAAGCTTCTGTAGTTTGAGTTGTGACCCTCTAAAGCTTCTGTAGTTTGAGTTGTGACCCTCTAAAGCTGCTGTAGTTTGAGTTGTGACCCTCTAAAGCTGCTGTAGTTTGAGTTCTGACCCTCTAAAGCTGCTGTAGTTTGAGTTCTGACCCTCTAAAGCTGCTGTAGTTTGAGTTCTGACCCTCTAAAGCTGCTGTAGTTTGAGTTCTGACCCTCTAAAGCTGCTGTAGTTTGAGTTCTGACCTCTAAAGCTGCTGTAGTTTGAGTTCTGACCCTCTAAAGCTGCTGTAGTTTGAGTTGTGACCCTCTAAAGCTGCTGTAGTTTGAGTTGTGACCCTCTAAAGCTGCTGTAGTTTGAGTTGTGACCCTCTAAAGCTGCTGTAGTTTGAGTTGTGACCCTCTAAAGCTGCTGTAGTTTGAGTTGTGACCCTCTAAAGCTTCTGTAGTTTGAGTTCTGACCCTCTAAAGCTTCTGTAGTTTGAGTTCTGACCCTCTAAAGCTTCTGTAGTTTGAGTTCTGACCCTCTAAAGCTTCTGTAGTTTGAGTTCTGACCCTCTAAAGCTTCTGTAGTTTGAGTTCTGACCCTCTAAAGCTTCTGTAGTTTGAGTTGTGACCCTCTAAAGCTGCTGTAGTTTGAGTTGTGACCCTCTAAAGCTGCTGTAGTTTGAGTTCTGACCCTCTAAAGCTGCTGTAGTTTGAGTTCTGACCCCCTTTTCTCTTTTCCTTCAGCCGACCTGATCATGCTGGGGTTGGCGACTCATGAGCCCAATTTCACGATCATCAGGGAAGAGTTCAAGCCCAACAAGCCCCGACCCTGTGCCCTGTGTGGACAGATGGGCCATGAGCTCAAGGAGTGTCAGGGGACGGCCCGAGAGAAACAGGGAGAGGTCTGGCTTTCTTCTAATTCTGTAGAAGACGATAACCACAGCTACTGTTGACGTGTCGGACATAATTATCCTCACTTTAAGTCGCACATAAACCAGTATTCATGTTTTAAATCGTTGTCTGTGTTTCAGCACGATGAGTTTGCTGGTTCAATGCCCATGTCTGAGCAGGAGTTTATATTCATCCGTCTGTGTGTCCTGCGAGAGGTTTGAACCCATTATCTGACAGTATTTAAAATCCATCCAAAGCAGTTTTTCTATAATCACCTGCGTCTTGCCTTCTGCAGTATTTGGCTCGAGAGCTGACCATGGCCAGTTTACCGTTTCCCTTCGACTTCGAGCGTAGCGTGGACGACTGGGTCTTCATGTGCTTCTTTGTGGGAAATGACTTCCTTCCACATCTGCCGTCTCTGGAAATCAGGTCCGATCTGACTTTTTCTTACCATAACTACTCAAAAACATGGTTTAAACAGAAATCCTCTGTCGTTTCAGGGAGGGAGCCATCGATCGTCTGGTGAACATCTACAAAGATGTTGTGCACAAAACCGGGGTGAGTTTTAACACAAGTGCATCAGAACCCTGGAAGACAGAAATACTATGATCAATGAAATTAAACAGAAATAATAACAGAAGCAGGACAGGCTCCGTGTGTTGAGTTAACCTCCACTGCTTGAGCTCTAAAGGGCAGATCAGATATTCTCTAACGGTATTCTTAGACAAATATCACAGCGGATTTAACTCAGGCCTTCCAAATATACTTTCTTACTTTGTACTACTGACAACACTCTGCTCTTGTTCATGCTCTTTAAAATCTTTATCTCTAACACAGTCTGAAGTGTTGTACAGGGTTATGGTCAGAGGGGGGCGCTCTGTCCTGCAGTAGATTCCTCTCAGGCTTCCATCTGTTCCCTTCTGCAGCAGGAAGAGGATGGTCCATGTTGTTTTATACAGCATCCATTACACACGTTACACACGGCTTTAGTCACAACCCGGCGCTGTATAAATCAAATTTATACTAAACTGTTTATCTATTTAGTTAGGGTTAGTTTGAGCTGAATCCAGCTAAATGATGTATTTTTCTGTTTTTCTTTAGGGTTACCTGACTCAGAACGGCTACGTGAACCTGGAGCGAGTGGAGCTGATCATGCAGGCTGTGGGCGTGGCCGAGGACAACATCTTCAGGAAACGCAAAGATGACGACGTAAGCCTCAAAAACACAAACACACTTTTGATCAGAGTCGGCTCCAGATAATTCTTACAGGTAAATGGAAACATGCCTTACTGTTTGTGAATATTCAAACGTTTACCTCCTGTTTTTCAGGAAAGCTTCAAGAGGAGAATGAAGGAGAAAAAGAAAAGGATGAGGGTGAGTTTAAAAGTACACACAGCAAAAACAACTATAGCTTCAGATTAGAACAAGCCTCATAATTGTAAAAAAAAAAAAAAAGGCATGAGTAATTCAGCGTTAATCCAATATCTTTGCGTAATTTGTTGTAGATTTAAATTCAAGCTTCAAACACGGGCTTTCATTTTAAGAAAAAATACTTTTCTTAAAATGAAAGTGAAATGTGTGGGATCTCTTTGGGTATGAACGTTTATTTGACAAAACACAATGCTTTGTCTCAAGTTAAACCCGAAATCCCACACTAAAGACAAGGACATCTTATTTCTGGGATGTTCCATTTTCAGGCCGAGCAGCAGCAGGGTCCGGCCTACCTCACCTCGGGACAGTTCGCTCCTCAGGCTCTGGGTCGAGGAGGACGACCAGAACCCGTCCAGAACGCACGCAACCAGGCCTACAACATGAGGATGCAGGGCGTGGAGCAGCACAACAAGGTACGGGCCGTTTCCTAAGATCATAAACACTGTCCTGAGTTTCTGTTGCAAAAGAAACCCTCAAACACACCATCATAAAGAGATTGTGTCAGAAAGTGTCATGTCTTAATATTATTTATTTTTTATCTAGAATGCTGCACAGTCTCTGAAGGCCATGATGAAAAACGGAGGAAATGTAAGTCCACTTTCATGCAACGATAAGGCTTTGTAAGGTTTATAATCTGATACAAAAGGCTTTATGAGTTAGTTGCAGACATGGACATTGCTGTTCTTTAAATTGGTAATAGTCTGGAATGACACTGCAAAGAAAAATAAACTGTTTTGTGATCAAAATGACCAATAGCTTTAAAATCTACACTAACTATAAAAGAAGGAAACAAATTTAAAATATAATCCCCTGGAAAGAATGAAACCCTGCTTTAAAAGGAGCAGCTTTAACTTTTACTCAGCAGCAATATTCATCTGTGCCTCTTCTTGTAACGGGCTCTGTATTTGAGAAGCTGTGTGGGCCACTTCAATAGCTTGCCTTGTGTTCTGCAGTCGTCAGCTGGTCCCAGTGACTCTTCAGAAAACCGAGGAGTGAAGAGAAAGGCAGAGGACGATGACAGTGAACCGGAGCCTGAGGACAACGTCAGGTAAAAACGAAATCTTTTCACACATGCATTGTCTGTGAGCAGCTTCATGTCCTTTTTTTTTCTTCCATGAACCTTCAGAGCTGAGAGAATAAGTGTTTGTGGCGTTTCTATTGTGTGACTGGTGCTGCAAGCGGAGTGAGACGAGTGCAGCCTTTTGTACTGCGCACTTTCATGTGTTCTGCGTAATATGGAGCAGATGTAGCATTAATGCATAAAGTGATGTCGGTGTGAAGGAGTAACACCTTTGTCCACCAGCTTCAGTTGTTATTCAGTCACTTTAACTTTAACTCTACCACCCACAACTCCAGCAGCAGAGGGACTCTTTCCTCCACAAAAACTAATACATCAGAGTTCAGCATCTGCCGATGTGACCCTGTAAAGATATCTCTTGGAAAAGCATTGCCAATATTTTTACTTTGCTGCTTCTTGGTTTTTCTGTAAAAAGATGTACTCAGTTTTTTTTTTTAAAGCTAATGTAATTTATAAAATACGCTGCAGCCTTCTGGAGTAAACCTGTAAATGATCAGGACTTGGCTTGTTTGAAGAAACGTTACTGCAGGAGGAAACCCTTTGACCTCGTATCATGGTTCACTCTTTACCTGCGTTCCCTGACTCTGAGGTGGCACGGGATAAACTATGACCACTTAAATGTCCACTCCCTCTGAGTTCGGCTCGCTTCTTTTCTCAGGATTAAATGTAAAGCAGCCCATTCCTGAGTGACGCTTTGTGAAGCTGGTAAATCTCTGTCTGGTTTTTTCTTGTTTTCCGTTCAGAGAGAGCTGTGAGATTCTCCGAGAGACGCTCTGAGCTCTTTCACGATGAGCACAGCATCGTCACATCTACAATAAACTGCTGAACGGATTAATTAAACCAAAATACAACCAAGTCAAGGGTCTAATGAAACAAATACATAAACACCTGATTGTAGCTTAGTCTTCTATTAACGCCCTTGAAAGTCTCTGTCCCAGACCATAAATACGGATTGCTGCTGTTGTTTAACGTGAAGTCAATGTCTTTGCTGCAGGCTGTGGGAGGAAGGCTGGAAGCAGAGATACTATAAAACCAAGTTCGACGTGGAAGTGACGGACGAGGAGTTCAAGAAGAAGGTGGTGCAGTCGTACGTGGAGGGTCTGTGCTGGGTCCTGCGATACTACTACCAGGTGAGGCTACTGCACCAGACTGGTGTCCAGACCGAAGAGCGTCCCACAATAATTAAAGATTAAAACTGTAAATAATGGTTAGCAGGCAGGGGCCGTCTGTTTATTGGACGAGCGACAAAATGGTGGCTGTGAAGTGCAAACAATTCAACAAAACATAAAACACAATTCACAAACAAGAAGAGACCTCTGTCCCTCTGGATATACAGGAAGTGTGCGTATCTGAATGTTTAGTTAAGTTTATTTGAAGGATAACCTTTTTAGATGTCTTTCTCATCTTTGGAGGGGTCCTCAACAAACAATGATAGAGAAAACAGAAATAAAATACATGAACACCAGCATAAGCTCTCCAGGTCTCTTCGACCCCTTGTAACCACTCACCCCAGAACACATGCACATAAACGATTACCGAGCAGCCATGAAGGGACGCGGGGGACGGCGCGTGAAGGGACGCGGGGGACGGCGCGTGAAGGGACGCGGGGGACGGCGCGTGAAGGGACGCGGGGGACGGCGCGTGAAGGGACGCGGGGGACGGCGCGTGAAGGGACGCGGGGGACGGCGCGTGAAGGGACGCGGGGGACGGCGCGTGAAGGGACGCGGGGGGCGGCGCGTGAAGTTTTAAAAATGAAAACTATAAGAAAAAAGGTTTTACTAAAAGATTTTATTTATAAATCGCTTGTACAGATCTGCTCTGAAATGTCCAGAAAAGGTGTTCAACACTTTTTTATAACACTTTTGTGTGATTTTTATCACATTTCCTGTTTGGATCTAAAGTGTGTAGAATGACTCTGAATAATGGCCCCTCCGTCTCTGGAGAGCCTTATTTCCATCAGGTCTCGTTTGTCGTGTGATTAGACTCTAGTCCGACTCCGTTAATGCAGACGCAGAGGCCTCAGAGCAGCCACTCCACTGGAGCAGGAGGGATTTGTGACTCGTCCGTTTAAATCCCGTCTCTGAGGACTCTCGGGTGGAATTCATTATCGAGGCCCCTCAGCGATCGGGAGACGTGTCCCGGTCGTTTTCACGGCACGTTCACGCTTTGGCTCCAGACTGGGATCGTGCAGCTTCAGACTCTTCAAATTATCTTAAAAAAATAAAAAATAGGTTTCTCGGTGTCCTAAATAAACCGGCTTGTGGTGTTTTATTCAAATCCAGTTACGAGACCATTACAGAGCTTTTTTCTTTTTCAGTAACTGATTCAACAAAGTGACTTGGATAAATTCACCGAAGAGCTTTATTCTGCCTCCTCTGTTTCTCTGAGCAGTGTAGTGTCTCGTATCTGTCGTCTGTTTAAAGCCCGTCCCGGAGGACTCTCTCTTGGATGAATTCATTATTCGGCCCCTCAGCGGACAGAGACGTGTCCCGTTCGTTCTGCAGCGCGTTCACGCTTCGGCTCCAGATTGTGATCTCGCACAAACTAAACCTGATCAGACTAAAGCATGGGTTTAATTCAGACTCATTTACATTCACCTTCTGTGTCAGACTATTTTAGGATCTCTATAAAACAGCGATGCATGCAGTCGTTTTTAGTTTAGTTCAGAAAATATGAAACTGATTAGACGATACATGACATTTTAGGTGCGTCATAATTCAAACGGTTATGTTTTAAAGACATCGAACATGGCTGGACACTGCTGGAGTAAACACACAGGTCCATTCTACATCGTTTTAGGGACAGAGCGTCGGGAGCGCCTTCAGACGGAGAACCGAGCAGAGGGCCAGGCTCTGTCCACAGCTTCTTATGGGCAGCGAGCTAAAGAACGGTTTAATAAGCCCCTCCCACTGTTACCTGCAGATACCTGCAGATACTTGGATAAGTGCATGTGTAATTACGATGTACTGAAGTTTGGAGCAGACCTTAAACGGGTTCTTAATGTTTTTCCTCGTGACTTTAGGATTTATAAAGAAGGATTTTAATAGATGAGTGTCCCACCCACAGCAGGAGTTTGGCCAATCACAGCTCGCTTTAGAAAAAAGGAGCGCTCCATTAGTCGACACTGATGTCGACAACAAAATAAACTTGGAAAGGTTTTGAGAAAAACAAAGCTCTAACCTGTGTTCTGCGTCAGACCGAGGTGATTATCTCATGAATGCATCACCAATATTTATTTATGTAACGCTTTGCTTTGTCGATCATTCTCATCTTTTGAAATAAATAATAAATCCGAGAAGACGTCTAACAGATTATTTTTATTACAATATGCTGTTGGCTGTACTAACGGTTTTCCACAATTTAAACAAAAAGCTGCACGTTGTATGAGTAAGAATTAAGTTGAGGCTGTGGACTGTGACTTCTGTTCAGAGAGATTTTTATAGTTTTTAATGTTACACAAGCGTCTGACTGGGTTCTTTTTATTTTACACTTTTACATCAGGTCAGTAGTTTTCAGTGAATGGCTCTTCTTTTCTTCCCTTTTCCTGTTTAAGCTGCGCTCTACTCTTTTTTTTTTTTCCGTTCCTCGTTAAAGTACAGTCCTCTCAGCGTTGACCTCTGACCTGTCGCTGATGATTTTTCCTCGAGCCACATTTCCATAAAACACTTCCACCTCAGTCCTTTATCATGTTAACGTCCGTATTTCCATCTGAATGAGTCCCAAATGTGACGACCGCTGCGTTTATCGCCGCTCTCTCTCCAGGTGCATTGTGGGAACCGAAGGCCATTTTCTGAAGGGCAAGTGTTTTAGACCAGCAGCACCTCTTCTGTAAATAATCAACGAACTCTATTGAACAGTGTCAAAGTTAAGGAACAGAATAAAACCTGGTCTAAATGTGGATTTGGACTGGACTGGAGCCGGACTAGACTTGAATCTGGTCTAAACCAGGTCTAAACAGGACTAAACCCAGATGGCTTAGCGTATAAACATAGCATCAGTAAATGCAGTAGTAACGAGCGACTGATGTTTGAATTGTAAAACACAAATGTTGACGTTCTTCTTTTTGTCGAAGCAGCAGCTGGTGTATGTTTCTGTTCTCAGTCAGAAACGGACCTGAGAGTTTTAAATGTCAGCTGATCACAGTAGATTTGGAGCTCTGTGTAAAACTTGGTTCTAAAAGGCCACATTAAAGCTCCTCTATCCTCAGATTCGGAGTCCGTTCAGATCTAACATTTAGGACAAAACACAGGATCATTCGGAGCTCAGCAGGATTTTAAGGCTTCCCTCGCATCCTGGAGAAGGGTTAAGATGTTTTTTAATCACCAGGAAGTCAAATGAGGAGAGAATGTGTTGGACAATGTGTGTTTGGTTCTGTTTGTCCCCAGGGCTGTGCGTCCTGGAAGTGGTACTTCCCGTTCCACTACGCCCCGTTCGCCTCTGATTTCAAAGACATTAAAGACATGTTCAAGGATTTCGAGACGGACACCAAACCGGTGAGAAACGGTGACACAGAACTGGATTTTGTCCTGTCGACTGAAGCCTAAACCTGTGCCTCCTTGTTTCTCCTGGTGTTCCTCAGTTCAAGCCTCTGGAGCAGCTGATGGGAGTGTTTCCTGCGGCCAGTGGGAACTTCCTGCCTGAGACCTGGAGGAACCTCATGAGCAGTCCAGTGAGTCTCCATTTTTACAAACTCCTCTTCCTCCTGCCAGTTCCCCTAGTGGACACGTCGGGTATTAAAATATTAATAATAAATAATAAATGAATAATTATAGTATAAATACAATTCCATTCCAAAAAATTATTTCCCCAAAGACTACAATATCCAAACAACTTGGGTGTGGGCTGGGTTGAGGGGGTGTGGGCGGGGTTGAGGTTTTTTTTTTTTTTTTTTTGACACTAACGTTATTATTATTGTTTTTCTCACAGGACTCGTCCATCATCGACTTCTATCCCGACGACTTTGCCATTGACCTAAACGGAAAGAAATACGCTTGGCAAGGTCAGTGACGGATGGATTGTTCTCATGTCATTATTGGATTTATTTTGAAATTAAATCCACAAAGAATAAGCCAATAATATTTAGAAAAGGGTCAAAGGATTATTGAGAATGTGGAATAGGTTCAGTTGATTACAATGGCCATCCTTTCGCTCTATTGTTCCAAAACATTCAGGACCCAAAGGTGGGTTTTGGCAGAATTTATTTAGGTCGAAACAAAATGAAACACAATTTAAAAAAATCTG
Organism: Neodontobutis hainanensis; assembly: GCA_024349245.1. Lineage (NCBI taxonomy): Eukaryota > Metazoa > Chordata > Actinopteri > Gobiiformes > Odontobutidae > Neodontobutis > Neodontobutis hainanensis. The sequence continues at coordinate 2,042,936 of JALDNG010000036.1, forward strand.
TGAATTTAATGTAAATGAACTCATTTTATTTGGAAATTTATAAAATGGAACGTAGAAAAATATCAGGAACACAAACCAAAGAGGATTGTCTTGTGAATTATGTGTTTCCTTAAAAAAGGTTTGTAAAACACTGCTTTAGGTGACATTAGATTGTTTTTTAAATCTTACATAATTAATGGAGAATATAACAACCTTTAATCTGACGGGTCTGTTGATGTTTTCTCTTTTGAAGGAGTGGCACTGCTGCCTTTCGTGGACGAGCGTCGCCTGAGAGCTGCTCTGGCCGAGGTTTATCCAGACCTGACGACAGAAGAGGGTCTGTATTCTTCTTAAATATCATAAAACAAACACTGTTGTGCCGCTGATATCAGTTTCAGCTCAGTTCGCTCTTGTGTGGGACTCAGACTGTGTTTTTTCTCCGACAGTGAAGAGAAACAGTTTGGGAAGCGACATGTTGTTTCTCAGTAAAGCTCACCCGCTTTTTGACTTCATCCATGAACTTTACCGAACAGAGGCCACAGAGGTATTTAACAATTCTTTTTCTTTACTTTGATGAAATACTGGTAAATGTGGGGAAAGTTAAAAAGGGATGAAAGAATACAAGGGCTTTACATCCAACATGTTTATCACTGCAGGAAATGCCAAAAAAAGCAATCGGGCTATTTTCTGAGTAAAGTTTGTTTGGCCGGTCAGTGTATGTTGTATCTTTTTAAAGCTAGTGTGAGTTCTGTTTTTGTGTGTTTTCAGGGAACAGAGATTCCTCCAGAGTTATGTCACGGCATCCAAGGAATGTTAAACCTCGACGAAAACCCAATTTTGCCAGAAAAGTACGAACCAACGACAAAAATCTTGTACTCGGCTACACTCAGGCCAGTGGGAGCATTACGTAAAAATGTATTGATTGTAATTCTTTGTGTTTTAGGTCAGTGGAGTCTCCGATCCCGATGCTCAGAGACATCACTCAGAACTTCGCCATCGGGTAAAAACACTCAATTGAAAAGATGTTACTCCAGTTTACAGCAGTTTACAGCAGTTGACAGCAGTTTACTCCAGTTTACTCCAGTTTACTCCAGTTTACTCCAGTTTACAGCAGTTTACAGCAGTTTACAGCAGTTTACACCAGTTTACACCAGTTTACACCAGTTTACTCCAGTTTACAGCAGTTTACAGCAGTTTACTCCAGTTTACAGCAGTTTACTCCAGTTTACTCCAGTTGACAGCAGTTTACTCCAGTTTACAGCAGTTTACAGCAGTTTACTCCAGTTTACAGCAGTTTACAGCAGTTTACACCAGTTTACTCCAGTTTACTCCAGTTTACTCCAGTTTACTCCAGTTTACTCCAGTTTACTCCAGTTTACTCCAGTTTACAGCAGTTTACTCCAGTTTACAGCAGTTTACTCCAGTTTACTCCAGTTGACAGCAGTTTACTCCAGTTTACTCCAGTTTACTCCAGTTTACTCCAGTTTACTCCAGTTTACTCCAGTTTACTCCAGTTTACAGCAGTTTACTCCAGTTTACAGCAGTTTACTCCAGTTTACAGCAGTTTACTCCAGTTTACTCCAGTTGACAGCAGTTTACTCCAGTTTACTCCAGTTTACTCCAGTTTACTCCAGTTTACAGCAGTTTACTCCAGTTTACTCCAGTTTACTCCAGTTTACTCCAGTTTACTCCAGTTTACTCCAGTTTACTCCAGTTTACTCCAGTTGACAGCCCTGAGACAGGGACATATTAAAGTTACCATTTGCAGCAGCTGGATTCTCGTCAGATTTAGAAGTTTACAAAAGCTGTGTGATTGAGTAAAGACCAGTGGGAACCAGCCCCAGTCAGACATAATGCAGTAATGAGCTGGTTTAAGAAATGAGAATGAAAAAACATGGTTACAGCGGGCGAGGAGTAGAACACAGCAGTGAAGAGGAGACTTGGTTCTAGAACAGAATGACTAAAGAGGGTGCTGTGCTAATGTCGTGCTTGTAGACCGAACAGTAACTTTAGTTTTACCTAAATGTTATCTTCTACTCGAACTGTGTTGAAGTATTTCTTACAGGTTTAGTGGTGTTCTGGGTTTAGGATGGTTCAGATTCTGCACACAAATAATTTACCAACAGGAAATGCATTTCTGTTGTGTTTGAAGAAAGTCTGATTAAAGAAAGACCCAGGTTTTTGTTCAAACCGAGAAGACATCAGAAGGGTTATGGAATCTGTAAAACCAGCCTGAAAAAAGTGAACACAAATGAGCTTGTTTTTCTTTGACTTGGAAACTTCTGAGATGCAGCGCCTGACATTCAGATTCTGCTCTTTACCCTGACTCAGAACTGAACCCAGTTTGAACCCAGTCTGAACCCAGTTTGAACCCAGTCTGAACCCAGTTTGAACCCAGAACTGAACCAGTTTAAACTCGGAACTGAACTCAGAACTGAACCCAGAACTGAACCAGTTTGAACCCAGTCTGAACCCAGTTTTAACTCAGAACTGAACCCAGTCTGAACCTAGTCTGAACCCAGTTTTAACTCGGATCTGAACCCAGTCTGAACCAGTTTTAACTCGGAACTGAACCCAGTCTGAACCTAGTCTGAACCCAGTTTTAACTCGGATCTGAACTCAGAACTGAACCCAGAACTGAACCAGTTTTAACTCGGAACTGAACTCAGAACTGAACCCTGTCTGAACCTAGTCTGAACCAGTTTTAACTCAGAACTGAACCCAGTCTGAACCCAGTCTGAACCTAGTCTGAACCCAGTTTTAACTCGGATCTGAACCCAGTCTGAACCAGTTTTAACTCGGAACTGAACCCAGTCTGAACCTAGTCTGAACCCAGTTTTAACTCGGATCTGAACTCAGAACTGAACCCAGAACTGAACCAGTTTTAACTCGGAACTGAACTCAGAACTGAACCCTGTCTGAACCTAGTCTGAACCCAGTTTTAACTCAGAACTGAACCCAGAACTGAACCAGTTTTAACTCGGATCTGAACCCAGTCTGAACCAGTTTTAACTCAGAACTGAACCCAGTCTGAACCAGTTTTAACTCGGAACTGAACCCAGTCTGAACCCAGTCTGAACCCAGTCTGAACTCAGAACTTAACCCAGTCTTAACTCAGAACTTTACCCAGTCTGAACCCAGTTTTAACTCGGAACTGAACCCAGTCTGAACCCAGTCTGAACCAGTTTTAACTCGGAACTGAACCCAGTCTGAACCCAGTCTGAACCAGTTTTAACTTAACCCAGTCTTAACTTAACCCAGTCTTAGCCTAGTCTGAACCCAGTCTTAGCCCAGATACGGACACAGTCAGTGTTGCCTGGCTTTTACAGAATAAAAGTCATGAATCTCTTTCCAAGTTTTTGAACTTCTTTAAAACTTTGCATTGGCTGTGTCGACTCAAATGTATAAACGACTGCTGTAATCACAGATGTATATTTAAATGACCTCGGAGCTGTCTGCAGCTGCAGCAGCTCCTGTGAATCCAGTCTGTGCTGATTGTTTCATCAGAGAAATAACCGACGGATCGTTATATTTCTGTTGCACTGATTTCCTCCTCCAGCTGCTGGGTTTAAACTTTAGACTCTGTTTGGCTCCGGTTCATGTTTGCAGACGTTACGTCCAGGTGTGTAACTTTAGTTCAGCTTTTGCAGATTCACCTCGACGTGCCGTTTTGTTAAACACTTATTCTAAAGAAACCTTCCTCTCTACTTGATGTAAACAGTGTTTTTCTTTCACATGCAGCTGTTTATTCCACAATGAGAGGCAGCTGTCTGTCTGGGAAATCAGTCGAACAAAGACACAAATGACACTTGATGACAGAGTGCGGTGTTTGTTTTTTACTTTTAGGTTCACATTTTAAACAAGCTCTGTAGTTTTTTTCCTTTTCTACAGAGCTGAAGCACTTTATGAAACATTCCTAAATGGGTTTAATACCTCTTTCTAAATGTGTTTTTCAGAGTGAAGTACAAAGACCCAGAGTACCCAGAAGGATACGTGTTCAAGGCCGTGATGCTTCCTGGAGCAAAGTGAGTTTTCATCAGCATCAACTACAATTGTTTTCTGCATCTTTGGCACACTCTTCATGTTTTTGCAGGATTCCTAATAATGTGCTGAAGCCTGAAGACTTTGAAAGAAACAACAGAGGGTCCTGGAGACCTCAGCTGGGCTTCAACCCCAACAGACAACAGGCCCACCTCGACCAATCAGGGTTCAGATCTCTCAAGTAAGTCTGACAGTCCATGTATTTATTTATATATTTTTATTAGAAGACCGAGCTCACATGAACAGGCTTCAGCGCCGGTGTGTTCTCAGAGCGCCCTGGACCTGTCTCTAGGCCCGGTTTGTTTCTGTTGTGCATCTTTGACTAATCACAGTGAAGTGTGGTTACCGATGAACTCCTGCAGCGACCTCTACAGCGACCTCTACAGGACTCCACCTTTTAAATGTTCGTAAATACCTTTTTAAAGGTCTGTTTAGGAGAAATGTTTGTCTTCACTTCTGGACAGTGTGAAGTTGTCAGGGCCACACATAACTCGAGTCCACAGGAGCATTTACAGACCTCACTGTTGATGGGAATAACCCTCTCCTGCCTCAGATCTCCAGAAAGTCTCAGAATAGAACGTCTGAGCCAGATCGACCAGACCAAGTGCAGCTCAAACGCTGAATAAAATAAGAGCTCACAATGAAAAACAATAAAAGCCACAGATTAAGCCAAACCCTTGACCCTGTGATCGTCAGGTCCCTGATGTAATGAACTCTAATAATCTGCTCCACGTCACCTCCTACACTCGCCTGTTCCTGCTCAGTTCAGTCCTAAACAAGTCTAAACGCTCTCCTCGGTCGTCTGCATTAACCGCTGCCTGATTACGCTGCGCCGTTCCTCCACACGCTGGTATTATCATCAGGAAACAGAATAATGGAACATCTGGCTGCAGCGCGTTTCAGAATTAATCACAACTCAATGAATTTAGTCCAAACGGCAGCTGCTCAGTGACTGGTCACTTTGTCTGAGCTCACAACATAAATTTAATAAAGGCAAAGTATTTCTGTGTTTCTCCTGGTTCCCTCTGGCCTCGGCTCTGTCCTGGAGGACTCACTGTTACCTGTGTTTGATTGTGTTGCAGCCACACTTTGGGCAGAAATCATCACAGAGGAGGAGGAGGAGGAGGACAGTACAGCAGCGCACCGCCTCCAGGAAACTACCACCAGAGCTACAGGTCTCCACACGGGGGACACCAGCCGCACTATCAACGTAAGAGCCTCTAAACTCCTGCTTTAGGCTGATTCTGACACGACTGTCAGAGCCTGAGCTGGTGTTGTAGTCCGTACGAGCCCAAGTGGAGACACGGAGAAACATGGGAGTAGGTCCAACAGTTAGTGTTTGGTGAATAAACCTGTTGTGGTTGGTCTTCGATGTCGCAGACAAACACTGGATCTTTGTACAGAACAGTGAGTGAACCTCCTCAGTCTGTCGCAGATGTGTCGGGTCATGGTTTAAAAATGATCATGACGTCTCGGGACACAACAGCACTAACCATGTTTCAAACCGTAGACTTTCATAAGAACAGGGTTAAGCTGCTCACACTGGTTTGTCCTGAGCCTGTGGTCAGTCTCAAGTTTACTGAAGAGCATCAGAGTGTTCTAGTTTCAGTTTACTGAAGAACATCAGTGTGTTCTAGTTTCAGTTTACTGAAGAACATCAGAGTGTTCTAGTTTCAGTTTACTGAAGAACATCAGTGTGTTCTAGTTTCAGTTTACTGAAGAACATCAGAGTGTTCTAGTTTCAGTTTACTGAAGAACATCAGTGTGTTCTAGTTTCAGTTTACTGAAGAACAGCAGTGTGTTCTAGTTTCAGTTTACTGAAGAACATCAGTGTGTTCTAGTTTCAGTTTACTGAAGAACATCAGTGTGTTCTAGTTTCAGTTTACTGAAGAGCATCAGTGTGTTCTAGTTTCAGTTTACTGAAGAACATCAGTGTGTTCTAGTTTCAGTTTACTGAAGAACATCAGAGTGTTCTAGTTTCAGTTTACTGAAGAGCATCAGAGTGTTCTAGTTTCAGTTTACTGAAGAACATCAGAGTGTTCTAGTTTCAGTTTACTGAAGAACATCAGTGTGTTCTAGTTTCAGTTTACTGAAGAACATCAGTGTTCTAGTTTCAGTTTACTGAAGAGCATCAGAGTGTTCTAGTTTCAGTTTACTGAAGAACATCAGAGTGTTCTAGTTTCAGTTTACTGAAGAACATCAGAGTGTTCTAGTTTCAGTTTACTGAAGAACATCAGTGTGTTCTAGTTTCAGTTTACTGAAGAACATCAGAGTGTTCTAGTTTCAGTTTACTGAAGAACATCAGTGTGTTCTAGTTTCAGTTTACTGAAGAACAGCAGTGTGTTCTAGTTTCAGTTTACTGAAGAGCAGCAGTGTGTTCTAGTTTCAGTTTACTGAAGAACATCAGTGTTCTAGTTTCAGTTTACTGAAGAGCAGCAGTGTGTTCTAGTTTCAGTTTACTGAAGAACAGCAGTGTTCTAGTTTCAGTTTACTGAAGAACATCAGTGTTCTAGTTTCAGTTTACTGAAGAACATCAGTGTGTTCTAGTTTCAGTTTACTGAAGAGCATCAGTGTTCTAGTTTCAGTTTACTGAAGAACATCAGTGTTCTAGTTTCAGTTTACTGAAGAACATCAGTGTGTTCTAGTTTCAGTTTACTGAAGAACATCAGTGTTCTAGTTTCAGTTTACTGAAGAACATCAGTGTTCTAGTTTCAGTTTACTGAAGAACATCAGTGTGTTCTAGTTTCAGTTTACTGAAGAACATCAGTGTGTTCTAGTTTCAGTTTACTGAAGAACATCAGTGTGTTCTAGTTTCAGTTTACTGAAGAGCATCAGTGTTCTAGTTTCAGTTTACTGAAGAACATCAGTGTTCTAGTTTCAGTTTACTGAAGAACATCAGTGTTCTAGTTTCAGTTTACTGAAGAACATCAGTGTGTTCTAGTTTCAGTTTACTGAAGAACATCAGTGTGTTCTAGTTTCAGTTTACTGAAGAGCATCAGTGTGTTCTAGTTTCAGTTTACTGAAGAACATCAGTGTGTTCTAGTTTCAGTTTACTGAAGAACATCAGTGTGTTCTAGTTTCAGTTTACTGAAGAACATCAAGTGTTCTAGTTTCAGTTTACTGAAGAGCATCAGTGTTCTAGTTTCAGTTTACTGAAGAACATCAGTGTGTTCTAGTTTCAGTTTACTGAAGAACATCAGTGTGTTCTAGTTTCAGTTTACTGAAGAACATCAGAGTGTTCTAGTTTCAGTTTACTGTGAGCGTTCACTGTAAACGAGGTTTTGTGATGACGCTGATAAACCTTCTCCAGAAAAGACCCTTTATCAAAGCATTACTGAAGTAAATTAATGTCATTAATGAACCTGGCTCACGATCAACAAGATGTTTTTAGAAAAACAATCACAACCAAAAAGAAGAGCCCAGAGATGTTTTTGATGAACATTAATATCTTTATGGAATAAGTAAAGTCATACAGCTTTATTTAAAATGGCATATTGACTGGCTGAAATCATATTGTTCTCATTATAAAATGTATATATTCATCATAATAAGTCTTAAATCCCAGCTCTAGGATCATATCGATAAGTTCTGTTAAAGTTAGAGTCCCTCAGAATCCGAGGCCCAGACGTTAATATCTTCTGCTGCAGGAATGTGAGTGTCTTTGTGCCGGCGGCGCTCCTTAATCAGCGCAGGCTTTGCTCTTTCAGCAGGTTTAGCTCTGATTAGTTGGGCATAATGAGGCCCTCGAGTGGCTCAGCCGGAGCCTGATTGGACCGGACTAAAGTTAACTCTCTCTTTTCAGCAGAACGCAGCCTCCCGCCGAGACGTGTCAACGCGTCTCTGTGGAAACGGGCCCAGCCTTTTCAGAGAGGACCCCTTTAATAAGGCTCCGCTGGGGGCCATTGTTGTCGCCAAAACAAACTTTAACCCGAGCCAAAGACGAGAAACAGTCGCAGGTTTAACTAACACAACCTCAATAACGTGTTCTCTTTTGAAACCACGTTGGGTTTTATATTGATGAACAAACAGTGACTAAATAAAGCTGCAGCGCCTTTAAAGCTAGTCCTGCTCTTGAAAGGATTGTAGAAAAACGAGTGGCTACGTTTGGCTCGGTTTTGGTTTAGTCTGGTCCAGTTTGTCCTGAAATATTCACAACAAGACGCATAAAAACTGCAGAGAAAGACATTTCTTTTTGTCCAATCAACAGACGAGTGTTTAGCTCCAGCTTTTGGAAAACGGAGCCAAAAGAAAGGTGCAGTAGTCACCAACCAGGACTACATCTGTAATAAACTCATTTAGTCCAGGCCAAACCAGGACTAAACCAGGTCAAAACTGGAACCAGGCTAATTACCAGGCATTTTAATGAATTTACATTTATAATATATTGATTTGTTCAGAACATTACTACTCATAAATGACCAACATTAGTGTTTTAGGATAGTTTTCTTTCTGTAAACCGGTTAGTGACGGAGCAGTTTAATCAAAGACTTTTCTGAACAGTTTCTGTGTTAAACTCGTGTCGTCTGCAGCGTCTCTCGGTCACACAGTTAATTGAAAGCGTCTGCACAGAGCGGCGCTCAGTTGTTTCTGTCGTGGTAATCCCGCTGAAGCACACGGCCCACAGGCGTAATCCTCTGTGGCCCTTTGTGGCCCCCGGCGCAGATCATTGTTGGAGCAGATTGACAGGTGTCCACTCGTAACTGTGTCTTTGGAGGCGTCGCGGCTGTAATTGGGGCCGACTGGGTGGTCCCGGAGAACAGATAATCAGCCGAGGCACAAAGAGGGCTGTGGAGACGGCAGTGGGCCGCATGGACACGCTTTCAGAGGTCCAGCAATATTTCCCCAAAAACCATCTGTCTTTACCGTCTTTTTCACTCGAAACACACGGCTTTGTTTAGGTTTGACTCTGCAGCCTTTTATTTCCGTTTTAGACATGTTTTAGACTGTTTGAATCCACCTAAAACCTGTTCGAATCCACCTAAAACCTGTTCCAATCCACCTAAAACCTGTTCGAATCCACCTAAAACCTGTTTGAATCCACCTAAAACCTGTTTGAATCCACCTAAAACCTGTTCGAATCTACCTAAAACCTGTTCGAATCCACCTAAAACCTGTTCGAATCCACCTAAAACCTGTTCGAATCCACCTAAACCTGTTCGAATCCACCTAAAACCTGTTCGAATCCACCTAAAACCTGTTCGAATCCACCTAAAACCTGTTCGAATCCACCTAAAACCTGTTCGAATCCACCTAAAGTTCTGAATGCCAAATGGAGCAGATGATATTTAAGGTAACGTTTGTCTCTTTGTGCGTAAAAGTGTTTTCTGTTCAGTCCAAGTGTCAAACCTGCAGTGATTTTGTCAGTAAATGTAGACTTGCACGAGTTTCTGTTTTTCCGATAAACACACGTCGGGGGTTTGGCAGCTGGTCATCGCCGTGGCAACAGCTGAAGTGCGTCTTTGTGAGACACTTGAGTCGACACAAAGCTGTGTTTCCTGCGCGCTCTGAATGTTAATGCTCTTCCTCCACGAACCACACGGCCTCGTTCTGAAGCCGTACCTACTTCTTTAAATTTACATTTATTCAACTCCAAACACACAGGGTCTAGGCCTGGTCTAAACCGGGTCTAGGCCTGGTCTAAACCGGGTCTAGGCCTGGTCTAAACCGGGTCTAGGCCTGGTCTAAACCGGGTCTAGGCCTGGTCTAATCCGGGTCTAGGCCTGGTCTAATCCGGGTCTAGGCCTGGTCTAATCCGGGTCTAGGCCTGGTCTAAACAGGGTCTAGGCCTGGTCTAAACAGGGTCTAGGCAGGGTCTAAGCGGGACCCGGAGAGAACCCACAGTAACAGAAAGGCCGGGGTTTGAACTCATGACCTCTCTGTGCAGCTCTGTGAACTGTATTCTTTAATTCATGTTAAAACTTTTTGTTTCGAGGGAGATCTTTAACATATTCATCATGTTTACTTTTTACAGTTGCCGACATGTCTTCTTTCTTCTCGAGCAGTCTTTTAAAACACCTTCTACTATTGTATAAGACGTTGTTTGTCTGGTGTTTTCACAGAATCCAGGCAGAGCAGTTTGTTGGGAACTCCTCCAGTTCAGCAGCAGTTTCAGAGGTGAGTCCAGAACACCTTCACTAAACCGGGCTTTGGGTCGGGCTTTGGGTCGGGCTTTAGGGGGTCGGGCTTTGGGTCGGGCTTTAGGGGGTCGGGCTTTGGGTCGGGCTTTAGGGGGTCGGGCTTTAGGTCGGGCTTTAGGGGGTCGGGCTTTGGGTCGGGCTTTAGGGGGTCGGGCTTTGGGTCGGGCTTTAGGGGGTCGGGCTTTGGGTCGGGCTTTAGGGGGTCGGGCTTTAGGCAGGGCTTTAGGTCGGGCTTTAGGGGGTCGGGCTTTGGGTCGGGCTTTAGGGGCCGGCTTTAGGTCGGGCTTTAGGCCGGGCTTTAGGTCGGGCTTTAGGGGGTCGGGCGTTAGGTCGGGCTTTAGGCCGGGCTTTAGGCCGGGCTTTAGGCCGGGCTTTAGGCCGGGCTTTAGGTCGGGCTTTAGGCCGGGCTTTAGGTCGGGCTTTAGGCCGGGCTTTAGGCCGGGCTTTAGGGGGTCGGGCTTTAGGTCGGGCTTTAGGTCGGGCTTTAGGGGGCCGGGCTTTAGGTCGGGCTTTAGGGGGTCGGGCTTTAGGTCGGGCTTTAGGCCGGGCTTTAGGTCGGGCTTTAGGGGGCCGGGCTTTAGGTCGGGCTTTAGGGGGCCGGGCTTTAGGCCGGGCTTTAGGGGGCCGGGCTTTAGGGGGCCGGGCTTTAGGCCGGGCTTTAGGTCGGGCTTTAGCGACGGCTTTAGGAGGCTTCCACACCTGAGCTTTTCGGGTCTGGACTTTAGGATCAACTCTTCAGGTGAAAGCTCCAGGACAGGGTTTAGACCTGGACCGACCTGAACCAGAGTCTGGTTCTTTTGTGAAAGACTTTAGACCGGTTTAAAACACAAGACCTACAGACTCTGTTACCCACTCTGGTTTAGACCTGGTTTAGACCCGGTTTAGTCCTGGTTCAGACCTGGTTTAGTCCTGGTTCAGACCTGGTTTAGTCCTGGTTCAGACCTGGTTTAGTCCTGGTTTAGTCCTGGTTTAGTCCTGGTTCAGACCTGGTTTATTCCTGGTCTAGGCCTGTGTTAGACCTGTTTAGACCTGTTTAGACCTGGTTTAGCCCTGGTCTAGGCCTGTGTTAGACCTGGTTTAGCCTTGTCTAGGCCTGTGTTAGACCTGGTTTAGACCTGGTTTAGTCCTGGTCTAGGCCTGTGTTAGACCTGTTTAGACCTGGTTTAGTCCTGGTCTAGGCCTGTGTTAGACCTGGTTTAGACCTGGTTTAGACCTGGATATTACGGTAATCTGCTGTTATTTTACCTTAAATTTAGCAATTGCGCAGTTTTCTACATTAAGGTAAAATAAAAATAAAGCTGAGGAGACTATTCGATGTATTTACCTCAAGATGGACTATTACAGGTTTTTATATTTATTTCACAAATTTTTATTTTTATGATTTTTGCTTCCCATGGAAAATACAACAAAGCTAATTTATTTAGAATAAATTAACGTCTAATAATTTCAAATGTTAAAATTAAGTCTTAATCTGAAATATTTCAGTTTCCAGCTTTGGGAAGTCTTCTGTGATAATAAAGTTCTTTTTCATGGCCACAGCTGGGATTAAACCTGTTTAATCCTGTGTAAATGGAAAAATACAATTAGTTTTTTACTGAAAGAATGTGACAATAACTTGTCTGCGACGGCTCTTTCCTGTAAATGTTTGAAGTGATGTCATCGAGCGGCGTTGACAAAGCGCTCGAAACAGGATTAATCCAGAATCTCCTGAAACTCAAAAGGTCAAGACATTTGACCCTGAAATATATTGAACCAGAATCTTTAGACTAGACTTTAGAAGCTTTAGCGTAAAACTGGTTCACATTTAGACTTTAGTGGTCTATTTGTTTTCAAAGACTTTAGAAATATTTACTACATTTTAAAAGAGTTCAGTTTTTTAATTTACTTTTTTAATTTGACTAGTTTTTTTAAGGTTAAAAATCAAAATAAAGTGAATCAGTTTTATGAATTTTAACTTTTAAAGCAAGTAAAAAAAAACTATTTTTTGTACATTTTACCAGATTTAATAAAATTATTTTTTTTTTAAATAAAATATAGATAAAAGCTGCTGCTGGGATAGGCTTCAGTCGCCCACGACCCTGAAAGGGACTAACTGTAATTTTGCATTTTTCAGATTCTCTTACTCTAGTTAAAGATGCCTTTGTGCTTTGCTTTTGAAACTTATTTGAAAAATGTGAATTTAACAGTTCTTGTAGCTTTTACCGTATTTTACGTTTAATCCAGAAACTCAACAATGAATCCTTTTTTTTTAATGTTGAACGCTACATAACGCACTGACATGCTAATATTAAACCATTTGTCCCTTCCAGGCCTCCGTACGGTGGAGGAGGAAGAGGAGGGGGTCAGTGCTGGGACCGGGCCGTGCAGCACCAGCACTCGGCCTTTCAGCAGAACTCGAGCCGGGGCCGAGCCCAGGGGGCGGGGCTAGGATACCAGTCTCGATTCGAGCAGCAGAGGATCAACCAGAGGAGCACCCAGTGGCAGGACCCGAGACGGGACGAGTCCAGACAGGGCCGGGGCGGGCCGCAGGTACCGACTAAAACTCTGGAGTCAGAAAGAGAGTGAAGAGGGTCTGAGGTGGGGTTTAAAGGTAATGGGTAAAGAAGGCAAGACTTTTTAGTCACAATGATGGTCCTGGTTTAGCCCCAGTTTATTCCATTGTTTAGTGTTTAGCCCTGTTTTAGTCTTGGTCTTGAACTCATCGAATTGAACCTGACTTCCACCGCTTTAACGAACCAGGACTAAACCAGGACTTAACCAGGACTAAACCAGGACTAAACCAGGTCTGAACCAGGACTAAACCAGGACTAAACCAGGTCTGAACCAGGTCTGAACCAGGACTAAACCAGGTCTGAACCAGGCCTGAACCAGGCCTGAACCAGGCCTGAACCAGGTCTGAACCAGGTCTGAACCAGGTCTTGGACTAACCCAGGTCTTGGACTAACCCAGTTCTCTCTCTCAGGGCTTTAACTCCGGTCGAGGTGGTTACCCGGCTCCGCCTCCGTCCAGACGCTACAACTGGAACTAAAGCCTTGGTCTGAAGGTCCAGGTCTAGATCCAGGCTTTGGGGGGATTTTAGGGGAACGTCTTTGTTTTTTTTTTTATTGTCTTGTAAAATGATTTCCCTTTTTATTCCAGAAAGATGATTTAGTGAAACTGTTTTTAAACGTCTCAGACAAAGTGTCGCTTTGTTTATTTTTGAGAGAAATCTCCAAAGTGGTCCATGTGTTAAAAAAAAATGTAATAAAAAGACTGTCTGATGGACTTCTGTGACTCTTTCTTCATAAAACAATATTTACACAGATCTAAAAGTTTTAAAGGTGTAATGACTGTCCTTCAGTAGGTTTCCATTTAACTGTCTTTGTACTATAATAAACAAATACTGTAATAATACTGTAGTAATAAACAAATACTGCAATAATACTGTAGTAATAAACAAATACTGTAATAATACTGTAGTAATAAACAAATACTGTAATAATACTGTAGTAATAAACAAATCTGTAATAATACTGTAGTAATAAACAAATACTGTAATAATACTGTAGTAATAAACAAATCTGTAATAATACTGTAGTAATAAACAAATCTGTAATAATACTGTAGTAATAAACAAATACTGTAGTAGTAATAAATACTGTAATACTGTAGTAGTAATAAACAAATACTGTAATAATACTGTAGTAAATACTGTAGTAAGAAAACAAATACTGTAATAATACTGCAGTAGTAGTAAATACTGGTGAAATTTGTCCTGTTCAACACGTTTAACTCCAAAACTGCTGCAGTGAATAAACGGAGACGAGCACATTTTACAAAACACCATTTATAATTTAACGTTTTATTAATTTCACTTTCATCGTTTAGTTCCTGTAAAGTAAAGGATTTAAAAACATATGGTTAAGTGTTTTTACCAAATCACCAATCAGAGTTCAGAATTTCAAACCCAGGCCAGAACCAATCAAAATAAAAATATCTAAACTGCTCCTAACTGCAAAAAATGGTAAGTTTTCTTTTCTTGGAATTAACATGTTACATTTGACTTCTATATATTTTAAAATGTGTTGCTCAATAAATGTCTTCAACAAAAACAATCGATGCTAATGTTTTCATTGGTCCTTTAGAAGTCCTCACCATAGTCTGCCATTAAGTGCATTTCAAGCTAAGAACATTCTGGCTAATTTTAAACTAAACAAATCTTTGAATGTTTGTGGACTAATGTGATTATTGCTTCTATAGGAACAAATAAAGGAGGAAAATATCTGTAAAAAGAAACGTGTTTATTAAAATGGAGGACAAATGAAATCAGCTGCAGCATCACAGTTTTTAGCAGTAGGCTTCTTTTACAAAAAAAGTAAGGAAATCTGTTTTTTTCTGAAGCAAGAAAATACATAACGTTCATTTCAGTTGAGCTCTAAAGTTTAGAGTGACGCCACTCTCACAATAACTTTCCGCGGTGGAACCACCGATGTTAAAAATATTAACTAAATAAATATCATCAGCACTCGGAAATAAAACATTCATGAAAGCTGGAAATACATTTTATTTAGTAACAAATGATAAAACAACCGGAGTTTTAGCGGGAAGGCACAGAAAGGCAGGCCGACTATAGTGTTCCCAAAGCCGGGCTTTGTCTTTGCCTCTTCCCGCGGTTCCTGGTTCTTGCTCACTCTGATTAACCAAAAGCTAAAGAAATAAAGAAATATTGTAAGAACCCATGGCGTGTCTGTGAGGGTTTGTATTGTGTTTTTAAAAGAACCATAGTTTTTAGCGGACAGGCCTAGAAATCCAAGCCCCCACCGCCGGGTCGACCCTTCGACCTCCAGGATTATACCCGGTTTTAATGTGAGTGCTGACAATATATTTAAATTGTGTTTGTGAGTAAAAGAACCAGGTATTTCAGCGCGTAAACCCAAAATCCAAGCCGGTCAAAGCGCACCACAGCCCGGGGTTCCGGTGTGTCCTTGGGCCTCGATTTTATGCAGTTTTTTTCCAGTTGTGATACCGTCAGCACTTATGATTATAAAAGGTTTATGACTAAAATATAGGCTATTTCAATTATTAAGTTAGTAAAACAACCAGGTTTTTCTCATAAATCCAAGCCGACTTTAGCGCACCACAGTCCGGCCTCGCTCAGCGCTGTGTCCCGCTGTTGCCCCGGTTCTACCACGTTCTTCCGTAAAGTAAGTTAGACCCGACCATGTTGTTTGCGTAAGTCTCGATCAACGAAGCGTCTGTGTGCGTCATGTGCGCGTGCATCTCGAGCGGCGGACTCGGTGACAAGTCCTCGAGATCCTCTGCGGATGACAGGCCATGGTTCACGTGCTGCTGCTGGCTGCTCGGGCGCGTGGACCCGGAAGTCTTTTTAGCGGGGAGCGCGGGGTCGGTGCCCGGGTTGGAGTCCAGCTGCGCGGCCTTGTCCTTGGCCTGGCGCTTCAGTTTGTAGCGGTGGTTCTGGAACCAGATCTTGACCTGGTTGGGCGTCAGGTGGATAAGTCCCGCCAGGTGCTCGCGCTCAGGTGCAGACAGGTACCGCTGCTGTTTGAAGCGCCGCTCCAGCTCGTGCACCTGCGCCTGAGAGAACAGCACGCGCCGCTTTCTGCGTGGATTCCCGTGGAGGGACATCATGGCGGATTTCCCGGAGCAGTCCACCCCGCTCAGACCTGGCATCATCCCGGGGACAGCCACCGCGGCGGAGGGGCCCATGAGCCTGGAGACTGGAGAGGAGACACGGGGTTAGAGGGGCACGGGGGGCAGCAGGGGGGCAGCTGGGGGCCAGGAGAATAACCTCCCATTGTATTAGTAATTATTAGTCTGGGCATTAAATATTAATCACAACCAGAGCCGAGTCCATTAAAGAACCAAAGCCAAACAGAAGTGTCTGTAAAACACTGACTTTTACAAATATATTTAAAACAAGTGGAAATTACTTCTTGCTGTTTCTGGCTCAGTGTGTGATTTGTAAAAGGAAAAGCACAAAAAGATTTGATTCCCTTTTGCTCTTTATTCTTTTATTGTGTGATTAAAAAACTGTCCAAAATAAGCCAAACCGATATGTCTCAGGCACAAATGAATGTGATGCTTGAGTCGCCTGCAGCTGGAGCTTTGTCTGTGGTACTGCTTTTAGATGCGTTTAATCCATGTTCTTCTGCTGCAAGTTTCAGACAAATAACTCTTATTGGGGTCAAACCTCAAACTACAGCAGATTTAGAGGGTCGGAACTCAAACTACAGCAGTTTTAGAGGGTCAAACCTCAAACTACAGCAGATTTAGAGGGTCGGAACTCAAACTACAGCAGTTTTAGAGGGTCAAACCTCAAACTACAGTAGCTTTAGAGGGTCAGAACTCAAACTACAGCAGATTTAGAGGATCAGAACTCAAACTACAGCAGATTTAGAGGATCAGAACTCAAACTACAGCAGCTTTAGAGGGTCAGAACACAAACTACAGCAGCTTTAGAGGGTCAGAACTCAAACTACGGCAGATTTAGAGGGTCAAACCTCAAACTACGGCAGTTTTAAAGGGTCAAACCTCAAACTATGGCAGCTTTAGAGGGTCAGAACTCAAACTACAGCAGCTTTAGAGGATCAGAACTCAAACTACAGCAGCTTTAGAGGGTTAGAACTCAAACTACGGCAGCTTTAGAGGGTCAGAACTCAAACTACGGCAGCTTTAGAGGGTCAGAACTCAAACTACAGCAACTTTAGAGGGTCATAACTCAAACTACAGCAGCTTTAGAGGGTCAGAACTCAAACTACAGCAGCTTTAGAGGGTCAGAACTCAAACTACAGCAGCTTTAGAGGGTCAGAACTCAAACTACAGCAGCTTTAGAGGGTTAAACTCAAACTACGGCAGCTTTAGAGGGTCAGAACTCGAACTCAAACTACAGCAGCTTTAGAGAGTCAGAACTTAAACTACAGCAGCTTTAGAGGGTCAGAACTCAAACTACAGCAGCTTTAGAGGGTCAGAACTCAAACTACAGCAGCTTTAGAGGGTCAGAACTCAAACTACAGCAGCTTTAGAGAGTCAGAACTTAAACTACAGCAGCCAGAGAAAATAATCTCTCAAAATGCACTTAATAACATTTCATAAAAGACTGTTTCAACATTAAATATATGTTTTAAGCTATAATAATAAAGGAAAAAGAACCATATGCTTCAAGATTGTAGCATTTAAATTAAAGCTTGCAGGATTATTTTTATTTAAAACTTACAAACTCACTGTTATGTCTCAATAAATGATTTTATTGCTAACGACTTTATTACCTTTGATAAAGGTTTATCCATGTATTTTATGATTTGCTGAAGAGGCTTTGCAGTGATGAGAACACAAACTTTTGTTCTTAAATTATCCTTGTGTTTGAGTTGCATTGAGCTGAACCCAGGAGTATACTATTCTTTTTAGATGCAACATACTTCATAATAGGAATATAATATTTCAGTGCCGTTTACAGAGCTATAATAAGTCTTAAAATGCTGATTTCATTAAGCATTAATATGATACTAACTGTATCTAATTCTTTTTATTATATATCATTATCCTAAAATGCTAACAATATATTTTCCCCCTCTAACACTGAAAATACTTAATTCTGTCCATGATCCTACAGGCCTGCTCTTTTTAAATGTGAGTTTATTTATAAAAACGGCCCCAAATCTTTTATTGTTTGAATAAAGACAGACAGCGCTTCTCTCATTTACACTTTGTGGCAGGAATGTGTTTGCTTAGTGAGAATGAATTATCTGACAATTAAACTTAATACAAGCAAGACCAAGGGGTTATTTGGGACAATTACATTTAATACTACATTTAATAATAAACATTTAATAATAAAAAGATAATCTAGATAAATAAAGCAAATGTGTTTATAAAAACTGCTGTAACGAAACCGACAGACAAAAATTAGGCAGGCCCTATTTTATCTTGTAATTATTATGTATAATTTTATATTCATTTTTTTCACTTTTTAAAATAAACACATTTTACAAAACCCAAATAAATATTTTACTCACGAACTTGACGAATCTGTCGCTGCATAATGATTTCTAAAGGATTTTCTTGCTGTTAATCATATTTAATTTACTACATTTTCTATAATACTATTTAATATGTGTATGTTTGATTATAGCTACACTAATATAGCTTTAAAATACTCCTGCGTAATTGCACCATTTTCGTCTTTTTAAACCAAAGTATATTTATTTTGTATTACGCATAAAAGTTGCCATAATTCTGCTCCAAAAACTATTTTTTTCTTTTTTATTCTTCTAATCTTTTTAACAACCGGGTAATTTCAGGTTTTATAAAGTAATATTAATTAAGTCTCGGCTAACTAGCTACTCTTTCTTTAGCTAAGTTAACTCGATAGAAAATAGGCTTAAAAAAACAAATGCAGTGGTTTAAGGGTAAGTGGACTTATAGCTCTATTTAATTTTGTTTTACAGAACAATTAACCCTTTGGACTTGTAAACATGTTAAAAACACTTTAATTAGCATATTTATCATAATAATCAATAAAGTAGAGCATTAGCCGCGTTTATCATCGGAACATTTGGCCGTTATTTTGTTTTCCACCTAATCCCAGTGTAACATTTAATAAATTATTGAATTTAGCAAAACTTCTGCAGTGTTTTTGATATTTTCTTGGGCCTTCGAGTGGGGATTACACTTCGAGATCTAGTTAGTCTCTTTATATCTTCTTCTATCTTCTTTTGTTTTTGTCCATCTTTAGTTGTTTAGACAGGTCTAGACTGGTCCAGAATAATGTATCCTCTTTAGCTAACTTTAGCTAACTGTCGTTTTCCCGCCGTTTCAAAAGTGGTCCATAAACTGTGATTAATCCTAACTTTTTTGTTTGAGTGGCATTTTTTCGGGTTAAAAGTCTAAAAAGTCTATTTCCCTGGTGCTTCTTACTTGTGGGGTATCGCGGCTCCGGGTTGCTGTACCACGCCGCTCCGCTCCGCACTGTGTCCGGGTACGAGGGCAGCTCCCCGCCGCCGCAGAAGCCTCCCACCGCTGCGGAGAACTGGTTCACTCCGGGCGGCAGGTGGTACCCCGCCGTGGCCGCTGCTGGTCCCGTGGAGGACGCGGGGGAAGAGCCTGAGGAGTGGTGATGGTGGTGGTGGTGATGGTGATGATGGAGGTGAGGCGGCTGCTGTTGAGGCTGTATCCCCGGCTGTGTGACCTGCGGAGTCCGGTAAGCGCTCAGCGGGGCTCCGATTCCTCCCACGCCGGGTTCCACTCCTCCAAACCGCCGGTAGCTGTCCTCCATGGGGCTAAGAATGTCTGTAACCGAGAAAGGAGTGGAGTGCTTTGGGCTGAAGGACATGGTCCACCCCGCGGCCTCGGGTCTGCTGCCTGAGCTGGAGGTCTGTGTCCACTCCCTCACACCGGGCGTCTCTGCGTGTG